>JABFPN010002359.1:0-22684 GCA_022817305.1 Leptoteleia sp. ZL-2020
CAGAGCGCTATTCTATGGACACGGGAGTATAATTTTATTCACAAAAATATATGCATTGTTGAATATTCTCAACGTATTTTGGAAAGTGCGATTTTTTTGTCGTCTGCTCGAAAGGAAGCAGCACTTTCCAAAATACGTTGAGAATATTCAACAATACGTATATTTTTGTGAATCAAATTATACTCCCGTGTCAATATAATAGCGCTCTGGTCCGTAGATTATAAAATATAAATTAATTAAATTTTGATTATAAAACACACTAACTCCGTGGATGCAGGTCTTATACTTGCCCTTAACTAAAGTTTTATTTTTTAATCTTTCCTTTTGTTAATAACAGTTGTCCCACTCAACTTTATCTTTCTCTGCTATTATTTTACAAAACAAACTATATAAATATTAATTTCAACACATTGATCGTACGTAACTGTCACAATAATACATTTTTGCCACTGAAAATCGTTACAAACATCTACCCTAATAACAACAAATATTTGCTAGATATTTCTGGGAATTATTTTGTAAACTTTAAATGTTACTAAAACTAACGTTACATTTCATTTATATTTCTAAAGCATTGTACATTAATATTTCACTATATTTTGTGAAATATTACAAAATTAAGAAATATTTATTTAAAAAAAAATAATTATGACAAAATATATAAATGTTATACGCTATTAAGGTTAATTTTATGAAAAATGTCCAAAAAGGCTGTGACAATTAACAGAAAAACAATTTATTAGTCGAGTTTTAGTCTAAAATAATATAGTTTACACTGTTATTGTTAGATAATATATTAGAATAAATAATTTTACCTTTTTTCTTAATGATCCAAAGTCGCGCGATAATTACGATAATGCAAGGAGACCTTATTGTCGGCCATATGTAAGGACTATATTTTTTGAAATGTTAGTGGAGATTTTTAGGCCGGGGCTCGCACTTGAAGTTGGTAACAAAGTGTTCAAAAAACTACTCCGGTTCTCTCTCACGCAATACTTTCTCTGTCACTCGCATTAGTATAATAATGAAAACGACAGAGGAAGTATTTCATAAGTGAGAACCGGAGTCGTTTTTTGAACGCTTTGTTACCAGCTTCAACTGCGAGCCCCGGCCTAAAAATCTCCACACTGCATGCATGTGCTCTTGACCATTGTTTGCCATTGTTGAATTTACCTTCAACGCGACAAGTGGAGATACGACAAACATTATTCACAAGATAATAAATAATATATTAGCACTTAAAAATGCCGAAAGTTAGAAGAAGTAGAAAACCGCCACCAGATGGTTGGGAATTAATTGAACCCACGTTAGAAGAAATAGAATCTAAAATGAGAGAAGGTACTTGAATATTTATTTGCATTCTTCTATTTACTTTGTGTATATACATGTTTTTTATATTTATAAGTTATTAATATATATATAATGTTTCATTAAATTGTATTAATATACTAATATTTAATTTAATTCATCAAGAACTAAAGGGTATTATTTATTTTTTATTAAACGAAATGTTACTTTTTAATTTAGTAAAATATCATATCTGTATTTTTTTAAGCTGAAATTGAACCTCACGAAGGTAAAAGAAAGCAGGAATCCTTGTGGCCAATTTTTAAAATTCATAGTCAAAAGTCCAGATACATATACGATTTGTTTTATCGACGAAAAGCAATAAGCAGAGGTGAGTTTTTATTTTTAAAATATTTCTTAAAAAGCAAAAGTTCGAGTCTAATGTCATTGGATGGCCTACTCGGAGTTGACATAACCTCCTTAATAACACAAATCTTTAAATATAATATAAAATAAAAATTAATTTAAGAAAATCGCAACATATGTCAAAAGTTAAACACTTTTAGAATTTTTTAATTTAGTTTTTAAACTCGTTTCTGTGCACTACGTTACGAAAAAACATTTTGGACAAAAGTAAGTTTTCTTATTAATTAACTAAGAATTACAACAGCTTTGAAATGACATATAACATACGATTAATTATATTTTTACAATTAATTTTAAACAAATCATTAAAATTAATTCGCTTATAAATCTTTAATTTGTTTTAGAATTGTACGACTATTGCCTGAAGGAAAATATTGCAGATAAAAATCTTATTGCCAAATGGAAGAAGCCTGGATATGAAAATTTGTGTTGTTTACGATGTATACAAACAAGAGATACGCATTATAATACAAATTGTATTTGTCGCGTGCCGAAAGCCAAACTTGAAGAAGGAAAAGTTGTCGAGTGTATTCATTGTGGATGTAGAGGATGCTCGGGTTGAAATTTTTATTGCATATAATCGAAAAGCACATGTAAAAATGTACATAGTGATTACTTCAGGATGAAAAAGTACTTTAATTTTTATATTTATTTCAGTACTTTTCACGACAAAGAAGAGTATTTTATTTTTTATTCTAATGTGATAATTACGAACTCAAATAAACGTTGAATTTGTTGGAAAAAAAAGTATCTCTTTCATTTACATTCCCTTATTTTGAAAATTACAAATCAAATAATTTTATGTTAAAAATAAGCCTTATTTAACAAATGCTTCCTTGTTTAATCTTTAAGATTATAGTAAAATAAATATTATTAATACTAAAATAATATTATGTTAAATTATCATTTATTAACACAGTACTATTTAGTTTTCTATAATATTTTATAAAAGAACACCAATTCCATACAAAATAGTAATTATTCTTTTGTTATATATTTTTTTATAAACGAATAACGCGTTCTAAATTTAAATTAAACTTGAATATCTAACAATTATTTATATTAAATAAATACGTACTGTGTAGTATAGGGAAAATGCTAGTAGGCAAAATCCTACTTGTATATTTTCAAATGAAACAAGTAAAAGCGTAAACTTCGGGAGTCTACTTTTGAATTTTCGCGCCTTTTTAAACTTGAGAAAAGTGGCAATGTGCCAATGTTCAATGTTTTTAGCAAGAGCAGGATCGCCAATTTTTCATTTCGAGCAGACGATAAAACAATCGTAGATCATAAAATATAAATTAATTAAATTTTGATTAAAAGATAAAAGTAACTCCGTGCTTTAGCACTGATATTTCACCTTAGTAAAGGACAGACAATTCTGTTTATATAAATGCATCCTTTTTTAATTGAGCAAATTGTTCGAACTTGAGGACGCCATTTAAACGTTTCCATGTGGATAGGTCTCTTTTATGTGACTTAAAATAAATATATTAATTTATAATTCATTGGAATTACAATTACAATATTTGTAAGTATTCTTCAAGGTTATCTTATTATTTATTTATTTAATATGTCATCTCGTTAATTATCGAAATTTTATTTTTACTTTACCACCGGTTTTGTTTATTTTTAAAACATTTATTATGTTAAATAACGAAATTACAAAATAAGTAGTCTTTAATTATAATATTAATAAAAAAAGTATTGTGTTAGTTTAATTAAAATCAACTCATTTAAGTTAAATTTTATTATGATATAATAAAGGCATTAAATTGTTGAGGTTAGTAAATTTGTATACACTTGTATCATTCATCATGAAAAGTGTAATTATTTTAACTAACCATAAACAAATGTTAAATTTCCTTTGCAATTCTGAAACTGAATATTTTGTTGACAAGATTTGTGAGCATTTTTTTTATAATCAACCCACCCCTTGTTAAAAAAATCAGTAAAATCCTTATTAACCAATAAGTGAATTGAATCGAATTGTAATTTTGTCTGTGCTATTTGACAATTAAATCTTGTTGACAATTGAATATTTAACATATCTTATTCATTAATAAGATTGCACATGTAAAGTACAAACATTTTAATAGGATTTAATTGGTTAACTAATGAATAAATTTTCATATTGAATTTCAATTGTAACCCATTTAACGAGAAATTATTAAACATTATTTAAATGCACGAATCTTTATTAAAACTTATTAAAATTTATAGAGCATTTTAAATATATGATACACTTTAAAAAGTTTCAACAATAATTTATTAAGAATTTGAAAAACGTTGATTAAAAAGTTTTAATACAGATTTGTGTAGTTCAATAATTTTTAATCATGTTTCATTTACTGGGAAGTTATGCAGGAATGTGATTAATAATCCTGTTAAAAAAATCTAGCTGGGATCTTATATAGGTATTTGGCACAGGAAAACAGCTAATTTCCTAGGTAGTTATAGTATTTTCCTAGTTTTCTAGCTGGGGTCCTAAGTAGTTATAGGATTTTGCCTAGTTTCCAAAGTAGGAGTTATATTATTGTCCTAGTTTCCTAGCTGGGGTCCTAGGTAGTTATAGGATTTTGCCTAGGTAGCTATAGGATTTTGCCTAGTTTCCGAGGTAGGATCCTAGGTAGTCATAGGAAATTGCCTAGTTTCCTAGGTAGGTTCCTATTTTGCCTAATTTCCTAGCTAGGGTCCTAGCTCGAAAACTAGTTGAACTCTGATCCTAATTCTGACCTTAGACCCCAGCTAGGAAATTCCTATAACTACCTAGGAACCTATCTAGCAAATTAGCTAATTTCCTGTGCCAAATTCCTATATAGGATCCCAGTTAAATTTTTTTAACATAGAATACAATTCATTTATTGTATTTAATAAGAATGAATGGATTCTTTTGACAAGGAACATTCTACGCCACATTTCCTACATAACAATTAGACAATATTTTTAATCAAACAATTTTTTACAGCACTTTGTAATATTTTAACATAACACAAATATAAGCTAGAAATTTAATATTCAACGCAATACATATCGAATATTCAATGGAAATACTTAATTTGTCAAGAAGAGGATTGGCAAGTTTATTTATGCAAAAATATATGAATGCTTCTAGAATCGTTATTCGCAATGTGAGGAACGCCACCAATATTGAATCCAAAACTTGCGACAAAACTTTTGACATTAGAAACGATAAGGAAAAGCTCGCGCAATTGAAGCGCGTGTCCTTGGTAGACTTTGACGACGAAAGCAGTATTTTGAGATTGGAAGCTGCGATTAAGTTTGCGGAAAATTTGAAGAGCGTGAAAATTGACGAGAGCGTTAAACCTATGTACACCGTTATAGAAAACGAAAGATTGAAATTACGCAGCGATGAAATTAACGAAGGCGATTGCGTGAATGATATTTTGGGTAACGCGGAGATTGTTGAGGACGATTACTTTGTCGCGCCCATCGGTAACATACCTTGGAGTCAAAATAAGGATGAATCCAACGGCTCAAAAAGTACTGGATAAATTGTCCAGTCTGGCGTTATTGACGCTTAATAGTAATGGATTTCGTTACGGACCCTTGGGAAAGCTCTTTTTGAGGAATTTAGAGAACGTTTGGTTTCAACAGAACGTCACAAAATCGCCTTACAACATGTTTCTAACATCGAATGATGAATACATCGATACTCTTAAATACATCAAATCCATCAAAAATCATGTAACGCCATTTGGTTTGGCCGTGCTGGAAAAGTCTGAATCTAAATGGAACCAGTGGATATTGAGTAATTATGACAATTTAACTGTAAAGCACAAAATTGGCAAAGTTATTGTGTTCACTCATAATATTCAAGATGTACTTGATGATGTACAGGGAAGACAAGAAGAATGGTGGATGAGATTAACAGACTGTCAAAATTTGAAATGTAACTTGAAGAATGATAACAAATCTATTAACGAGTATGATGTTCAAGCGCAATTTCCATTTGGTGATATTAACGTTGCGACTATTAAATGTTGTGATGTAGAAAGCATTATACCAAAGGTATGTTTATACCCTGTTAAAAAAATATCGCTGGGAGGTAGTTATAGGATTTTGCCTAATTTCCTAGGTGGGATCCTATGTAGTTACAGGATATTACCTAGTTTCCTAAGAAGGTCCCTAGGTAGTCATAGGATCCTGCCTAATTTCCTAGAATGGTTCCTAGGTATTTACAGGATCTTATCTAGTTTCCTAGGTAGGTTTCTAGGTAGTTAAAGGATCTTACCAAGTTTTCTAGGTAGGTTTCTAGGTAGTTAAAGGATCTTGCATAGTTTCCTAGGTAGGATCCTAAGAAGTTACAGGATATTACCTGGTTTCCTAAGTAGGTCCTTAAGTATTCATAGGATCTTGCCTAATTTCCTAGGATGGTTCCTAGGTATATATAGGATCTTACCTAGTTTCCTAGGTAGTTAAAGGATCTTGCATAGTTTCCTAGGTAGGTTCCTAGGTAGTTATAGAATCTTACCAAGTTTCCTAGCTAAAGTCCTAGGTTAAAATCTAGTTGATCTCTGATCTTAAATTTCAATCTAGGACCCCAGCTAGGAAATTAGGAAAATACTATAACTATCTAGGAACCTACCTAGGAAACTAGCTGATTTCCGGTGCCAAATTCATATGTAGGGTCCCAGCTAGATTTTTTGAACAGGATATGTTTAATATTAGAATAGAAATACAAATTTGGTTTTTCATTCCTTTTAAAGGCATGTTTTTGATGTATGTATACTTTTTATATCAACCCATTGAATATTTCTTGCTTTTTTGTCACAGGATTTAACCCAAGAATTTGGCTTAACTGAATTGAAAGCTCTGGAACATTCGGTTTCATTGAACTGGGCTGGCATGGCATTACTTTGTAGTTATTATAAAGAGGGTAATGAAAATATTGATTTTCATCCTAGGTTAGCCCCTTACACAGTCATGATTATAAGTAAGGAAAATGAAACCGATACGAATGATATGAAAAAGTCTATGAAGGATTTAGTTTTGTATATAAATCACATCCTCAAAAATAGCGGCGTTAATACTATTTTGAGTAATGATGAGAGAAATGAAGGAATTAGCCAAGCATCGTTTAGTCTCACTGTAGATCAGAACACTATGAGCAAGGGCACTGTTGAAGTTGAATGTAAATTTTTGACATTTAAAGAAAAAATGAATGTTTACGATTTATCTCACTTTTCATCGTTCATGTGTAAATATTAAAGTTACTTGTATATAAATGCTTTTTAATTGTTAATTCATTTAAATACCTAGTTTTTTAATTTTCTATAATTAAGTCATAGATTTAAGTCATTAAAATTTGTTCAGCTATATATCTTGGAGAGTAAAATTTCATTTAAATTGAAAAGTTGAAGGTCAAATACAAAAAGTTTAAGGTAAAAAAAGTATTAATAGGGAGAAAAAAAAGAAAAGGAAAAGTCGTAGTAAGAATTTTTTAGAAAGAATATATGATTTTTCATAAGAAATCATGATTCTAAACAACTTCTAAGATCAATATTAATTCATGACACTTTGTACAAAAACTTTATGAAATGTTGTACTATTTATAGCTTAAGATTCATGAAACTCCTGTCGCATTTTCGTAAGATTTAATAAGTAATTTTTGTTATGAATTCGTATGAATTCGTATTAACTTTAAACCAGGGACAATAATAAAAATCTCGACCAAGATATATTTAATAAATGTGCCAGAAAAGCAGAAAATATATAATAAAAATGAAAACTACTTTGAGTAATTAATAGAAACTAATTAAGGGAAGGGTATTATTTAATCGAAGAAAATAAAAATATGCATTATAGTATTAGATATTTCTTTTATTGATTGATATTGTAAAACACTGTTGCCATGCTGAATCAATATTTGATGTTATCTGGGATTCTCATAATAAATAACATTTTTTTTTCTTCAACAAAAAAGAAATTTTCTCACTTCGAGAGAACGCTAAGCTTCAATTATTGCTACAAGTTCGAAACAAAAAAACATTAACCGACAATTAATGTGTCGTCCGTGAACTCGTGGTAAGGGACTTCAAGGTTCAATGGAGCCGGTCCTTTCCTGATCCTGCCACTGGCATCATAATGAGATCCATGGCAAGGACAGTAATATCCACCGAAATCCCCTGCATTTGCTATTGGCACACATCCCAAATGTGTGCACACGCCAACTACGATCAACCAATCGGGGTTCTTTGCTCTTTCATTATCGTGCTGAGGGTCGCGCAAAGTGCTCAAATCTACCGCTTGTTCCCTTGCAATTTCAGCCGGTTCTCTGGAATAATTTATGAATATCATGTAATACAATAATAATTATGATTTAAAATAATATTAACGTCGTAACTAATAATAGTATATTATTAGTTATATATATATAATTATATATTCCCCCCCCCGTTTCTGTTCTGTTTAGAAAGAGGAATTCAACTGTTTTTAGACACGGGCGGAAACTAGCCGTTTTCCTCCCTAGGGCGGGAATTAGTTGTTTTCCTCCCTAGGGCGGAAATTAATCGTTTTCCTCCTTAGGGCGAAAACTAGTCACTTTCTTCCCTAGGGCGGAAATTGGTGGTTTTCTTCCCTAGGGCGGAAACTAGTCGTTTTCTTCCCTAGGACGGAAAGTTTTCATCCTCGAGTATAATCAGCCATATTCCGTTTTCTAAACAGAACGGAAACAGGGCAGTTTCCGTGCACTTGTTACAAAAAAAAACATTTTATTATACCTAATTAGTATAGATTAATAATAATGGCAGCAAATTTATTTAATATAATTAAACTTTCGACGACAAATTGTGTAGATGCTTATTTTGCATTTAATTAAAATAATCAAGTAAGATTACCTGTGACGGACAAATAATGGTTTGCCTCGCCACTTGAAAATTACGCTTTTGCCTTCTGGAATGCTGTCCAATTTAATTTCAATTTTAGCCAAGGCCAATACATCAGCGGACGCGGCCATTGAGGATATAAGTTGAGTGACTACGGTTTTTGCCATATAAGCGCCAGCGATGCCAGTACCTAAAAAATTGGTCAATTTATTTCCAATTGATGGCATTAAATAGTAATAGGTAATTAAGCGTTTTTAGCTTAATTAAATTTGATTTTAATATTATGAAACGGTGCTTTGTATTTTTTACTTCTTTCGTTTATATTTGAAAATTAGTTGCGTGATTTTTTGTTATAAACTTTTGGTAAAAATATACTTTCGATCTAATTTTAACACTTCGTTTAGTAAATGACTGTTGTTAACAATTAAATAATCATGATAAAAATTAATTGTGAATTAATTTGAATTAATTTTTGAACTTATAAGATTGTGTTGATGATAAAATTATTCGTGCTTTAAATTAAAGTTTCAAATAGAAGAATTCAAAGACGAAAAGTTGCAAATTTTTGCCAAGTATTTTCTAGGAATAGTAAATAATAATCAATATCAGTGTATATAACAATTATATATATATATATATTTACAATATTTTATGAGCTTGCAATTATATAGATTTTCAGTCTACTTAAAGAAAAAAAAATTATGTTACATTTGTAACATTTAAAATATACTTATGAATAGTTAATTTGTCATTACCTAATGCTACGACATAATGAGAGTTTTGCCTAGAATCCCTGTTACTTTTAGAATCAGAAGAGGGACTCATGTTTGACTCTCTTCTATAATCATCAAAGTTGGGTATTCTAATATCTGTGTGAGCATGTCTGCATTGGGGTTTAGCTTGCAGATGCAACTGCGCTGTAATTTTTGTAAACAAACAATATATTAAAATCGACGTCACTTTAAAGACTTGAAAATCAATGCAACAACTACCCAGTAAATGAGAAATCATTAAAAATTATTCAAATGCACAAATCTTTATTGAAACTTAAAATTTATAGAACATTTTAGAAATATGATACACTCTAAGAAGTTATAAAAATAAATTAATAAGAATTTTAGAAATATGACATTGATTAAAAATTTTTGTGCGTTTGAATTTTAATAATTTCTCATTTACTGGATAATACAGAAATAAATAAATAAAGCTTACTATGCACTAAATTTTGCAATAAACTGAAAGACATATGAAAGTCAAAACTTTTAACTTTCAATATATTGTTCATAAATAAATAAATCCTTTGAGGTATAAATTTATATGTATGAAAAGTTAATAATAAATTAGATTTATTGTGACAATTTGTAACCAGTCTTTTTTTTAGCAAATATTTTTACATAAACGTACTACCAAAAAAAAAAAAATAATGTAAAAACGACAAAGTGATAATGAAAATAAAAGGAAAAAAAATTTTGAAATTGAAGAATTATTTTGGAGTTAAAGTGAAACTACGAAGAATCGATAATATAGATACCTATAAATATATACCCGAGAAAATGTTACATAATGTAATGTAATATCGTGCAAATGGTTTGGTGCTACGTATTAAAAAGGAAAAGAAAAGTACAATTTAGTTGGGGGTAACTGGCAGTACCTGTTATTCCTGTGCTTGCCCGCAAAACCCCATTGACAAGGTCTTTATTTAGTGTGTAGCTCAATTGTCGTAGCATGGCTGACGGGTAGTTGATTTTCTCCCTCGGTATTTTGGTTCTGCTCGATATTGGTTTCAGCCCGTTTGACACTGCTGTCACCGACGCTTTGGTGAATGGCGCAAGATTAGCCGATTTAGCAATTACGTTCATTTTGCGACTAAAATTTTGGTTAAAAACAGCAGCCACTGCTGTTTGCGATTCAGTCACCGCAACAGTACGGCACTGTGGCCATCCACGTATGCCATTTAACAAAATCCCTATATTATTTGGCTCTAGTTACTTTTTTCATTAAGGTGACATCGCGATCGTTTATTACCAGATTAGTGTGCTTTTAAAGTGAAATGTCACTGGTTGACGAAGTTCAAATTGAGAAAAATTGCCGCCACATAAATATTTGTAAATATTTTACAAAATAATAATTAATTTGAGAAAAACGCAAAGTACGTCCAAAGCTAAACTTGTTTAGATTTTTTTAAATTGTTTTTTATGTATTGCAACTTTTCTCAAAAAGTTATCTTTTGGAAGTCGTTTTTGTAACCCAAAATATAACCTCTAAATTAGTTAGTAAAACGACTTTCAAAAGATAGCTTTTTGAGAAAAGTTGCAATGCATAAAAAACAATTTAAACAAATCTAAACAAGTTTAACTTTGTACGTACGTTGCGTTTTTCTCAAATTAATTATTATTTTGTAAAATATTTACAAATATTTATTTGGCGGCAATTATTCTCAATTTGAACTTCGTCAACCAGTGACATTTCACCTTAATTATTTTCACAAGATAATTTAATTAAAAAAATTATCAATGGATCCTTACGGGAGCGCATGATTCCAGGAGTGGCATTACGCTCTCGCTTAAATCTCGTACCATTCAAATCTCATTTCAATTTCGCTTCCATCTAATTTCAATCTCGTTTAAGTTTCGTTTCATTTGATTTAAATTTCGTTTCGATGTTTAGATTCACTCTCGCAAGCGCAGTTTTACGGTGTTCTCACTCAAACAAAACTTAAATTTATTATTTAATAACATTTCATACAAAAATGTGACGTTGAAATAAGCATTCAAAAAATCAAAAAGTGAAAATGAAAATATTTAATACATGTTAGGAAGTAACATTTATAATATTTATCAATTTTGTTACCCTGAAATGAATCATTCTTAAATGAATTTATTACATCATAATTTTGTTACTTGTTAAAATTGTGTAAGTGCCAACTGCAATAAAAATGTGTATTAAAAATAGATTTTATTTATTAATTTATACAAAATAAAAGAAATTTGATATTTTTTTTATTCTAGTAGAAATAAAAACAAGAGGAAAATAGTAAATGTTGTTACTTCCTAACATGTATTAAATATTTTCAATTTCACTTTTTGATTTTTTGAATGCTTATTTCAACGTCACTATTTTGTATGAAATGTTATTAAATAATAAATTTTCTGCACTAGTGCAGAAACGACAATTCTATAAATATTACATGTTATGAAATTAATTTTCATAAGGTTACACGAAAAGTCATAATTATTTATTTAATTTTAAATTAATATCATAACAATACAATACATAATGAATATATCTATTTAATATATATTTAAATTAAACAATACAATACATAATGAATATATTTAAATAAATGTACAATAAAAATAAAAAAATATGTATACATATCTATAAAAGCATCTATTAAATGTTGTTAGAGATTACGAGCGATCTAATCTGAGATGTTTACGCCGATCTCGCACCTCAGAAAAACTCATCTAAGGAATTTAATCTGCTCGCCTCTCTATCTCCCCGTCGCCCTCTTACCGCCATTCGAAAGTATATAAGGCACGAACTTTTCGTGCTGAAAGCAGTTCTGTCGAGGACATAGTAGCATCTTGTACTTAACGTCCTCCACTTTGCTCATCTTTCCTAGACCACTAGACGAGGCCAGGCTCGTCTACGTGGACGCTTATCCCGGCTGGCCACTCTGCGCCATACGCCTATCTCCCTTATCTCCATGGCAGGCCACACCGCGCCATACGCCACTTTTTCTCGTCCACACGGCAGGCTACACCGCGCCATACGCCGCTCTAACTCATCTACCCGGCGGGCCACACCGCGCCCTACGCCACACCGCACGAGGAAGCTCGACGGCAGTCCCATACTGCGCGTCGATACCTCACACTCAGGGAACACTCTCCCTAATCTCCCATCTGGCCACTCAGTGCCACTCACCCGGACGAATCGGCCATCCACCCGACGCTCGACCGCACCAAGTGCGACCGGGCAATCTAGCAAGAACTCCTCCGTCGACGAATTCTCCCCCTCAGAGTTCTCCCCCTCAGCGCCACCTAGCGCTCGACACCAGCTCCTCGTTCCTTACCAGGAAGAGGAGCCTCTCCAGTCCATCTCAGCTGCTCCACCACCACGGCTGCCTTACCAGCAGCCTAAGTCAGCTAGTTACCCGCTGTTCATAGCCATCTTTATTACAGGCGTTCCACTCCATTCTGAACGCACTGAGGGAAAACATCCTCTACCCTCCACTCCTTCAACCTTCCATCAAGAGGAGTCTCATCTCCTCTACCCGGGGGCAGCCGCTTACAACGACTACCATAGAATCCCCCACAGCGTCTGCATCATAAGGTTGTTCTCGATTGGAAATGTCAGTTTACTAATTCTCGTCATTTGTGGGAGGTTTTACTTTTCTGTTTTAATATGAAGAAATCTGCGACTAAGTCTCATCGTATGCACTCAAATACTTATGGTGAGGAAGCTATTGGTGAAAGAACGTGTCGTGAGTGGTTTCAACGCTTCAAGAACGGTAATTTTAACATTGAATTGGTGGAAGAGTGAAAGTTTTTGAAGATGCAAAATTGGAGACATTTCTGAGAGAAGACTTGTGTAAATCTCAAGAAGAATTGGCACGATCATTGGAAGTGCAACAGCAAGCCATCTCAAAACGTCTCAAAGCCAGGAGCATGATTCAGAAAGAAGGAGCTTGGGTCCCGTATGAGTTGAAACCAAGAGACGTTAAACGTCGTTTGTATGTTTGTGAATAGTTGCTTCAAAGGCAAAAACGGAAGGGATTTCTGCATCGCATTGTGACCGGGGACGAAAAATGGGTTTATTATGATAACCCTAAGCGCAAAAAATTATGGAGATATCCCGGCCATGTTTCCACGTCGACAGCCAAACCGAATATTCACGGTTGCAAGATCATGCTCTGCATTTGATGGGACCAACTCGGCGCAGTTTATTATGAGCTGTTAAAACCAAGTGAATCAATCACAGGTGATCGTTATCAAACGCAATTGAGTTATCAAATGCGTTTGAGCCGATCATTAAAAGACAAACGGCCGCTATACAGCGAGATGCACGATCAAGTGATTTTGCAGCACGACAACGTTCGACCCCACGTTGCAAAAGTGGTCAAAACCTACTTGGAACCGTTGAAATAGGAAGTCCTACCTCACCCGCCGTATTCTCCATATGTTGCTCCCTCTGATTATCACCTCTTTGGATTAATGGCGCATGACCTGGCTGACCAACACTTTCGATCTTATGAAAAAGTCAAAAATTGGATCGATTCGTGGATCACTTCAAAAGATGAACAATTTTTTCGACGTGGGATTCGTACACTGCTCGAAAGATGGGAGAAAGTAGTGGGCAGCGATGGAAAATATTTTAAATGATACATGTGTAACCATTTTTTTTCATTAAAGTTTTTTTTTCATCAAATTTTGGGGAAAAAACGACGGAAGCAAAGTTGTACACCTTGTACATTAGAAGTTATTTATTTAAAAAGGCACAAATGAAATACGTTATTTTATTGAATTTTATTAAAATTATATCGACATTCTCTAAACAAATAATAGCTTCTCCTTCATTGACATAAATTTATAATTTGTAACTTTACTTTAACAAATATGAAACGAAACGGAAATGTAACGAATCAAGACGTAATATATTATTAAGTAGGTTATGTTCAGTCTGAGTTGACTGTCGAGTGATAGTCTACCTTAACCATTACGTTGCCATTTGACTACGATGTTTTGCGGTACCTGCAAAACGAATTATAAAATAAAGGACTAACGACATGTTCTTCGATTTATTTTGATTTCTGACGTTACCCTTTTATTTTTGTGTTGTGGCCGAGAATTTATGATACACTTGCAATCCACGCTGTTGACCAGGCTCAGTGTTATCACTTGTTATGCTGCGTCCCTCGTCATTTTCGAATGAGTGCAAGTGCATCGCGAGTGTACGTGTGTGTGTTATAAATTTCCATCGCTAAACCAAGTCTTGGTCACCTTTGCATTGCACAGTGACCAAGTTCTGGAACAACAAGTTTCGACGGACTTTAGGTTTCAACATCGAAACCTTGTTTCCTCGGGCTTTCAGTAATACCTTGGCCCAGCAAATAAGAAAGAAGTGATGTTAAATGTGTTGTCACCTAACTTTTATATTCTTTATATTCTTTAATATTTATGGTTTTTACTTATTAATTTTGATCTTTCAGATTCTCAATTATTCAAATTTATTAATTCCCGATTATTAATTCATATTCTCGATTATTAATTGTTCACAATTAACTTTATATTCTGTAACAGCAAGGCTGATTTCCAATGCACTGCTTACCGAAACAAATTATGATTACCAAGAATGGAAATGATTCAAATCTGTCCAAAACTTCCTTTACAAATTGCACTTTGTTTCTACTGCAAAAAAAGTATTCCGCAAAACGCCAGTATTATTGAATGTATTCAGAATTGTGTTGAAAAATGCTAGTTTTACCAGAACCAAATCATAAACTCTCAAAAGTTCCAGATAAGCCCTGAAAGAGCGTCTTAGGTTAACCTGATCAGGTTGAAATCCATTTGTCTTATCAGGCGAGCCTTCTCCAACCCATAGTGATCCTCAGCGTTACACTCACTATTAGACCCTTATTAAGCTGGCCCGTTTAGGGCCTGATCCATGTATTTGTAATTAAAATCTCTGGATAGGGTTCTGTTACTTCACCTATGTGTAACGTACCAGATGTGATACACCCCTATAATAATATTCTAATCGAAACGGTGCCCTGATGTACTCAGGGCAAACCCGATTAAATATCTACTTGGGTTATAGAACCTGTTATAATATGAGTTTACCAACGAAGCCCGAAGTAGACATCCATCAACCTCTCGAATCGAGCAGGTTTGTTGTCATATCTATCGGGATCACTGTGAACAAAACTTGTTCTACTTGGATAGTTTAAAAAGCTGAAGTAAAAGATCGCGCGCTGTCGAAGAAGCATTAAGGATGAGTAAAAATTGTATTGCAACAACGCGCTCAGTCATACCTCCTTCGTTTTCAACGATTTCCTGACCAGGACGATCGTCATTTTTCTAGCACCCCTACAGATCTGAACTTGGATATTTCGGACTTCTTTATTTCCTCACTTGAAACGTGGCCTGTGAGGAAAATATTGAAACACGTTTGAAAATATCCAGACCCATACGTATTAATTCCAAAATGTTCGACTAACTGTACAAATGTGTTCAATAAAACAAATTTTTATAGATTTAGTCTAATTACTTATAGAGCATATCCTGCATGTATCTTACCTTAGTGAAAATGAAATATATGCGGTCCATATAAGTTTTAACGATTTCATATAAGAAAACAAAAATTCATATATGAATTTTCGGAAATCGCTTACACACGTTTGTATTTGCACTGAATAAACAATGACCGCACTGAACTCAGAACTGTAACTTTGCATACGATCTTTTAAAGAGTGGAACTAAATGGTTGAATACTTATTTCGATCATAGTATCGCTATTTGTGTGTCATTTACCTTACTTTTCAAACGTATAAAGCATTGGTTATACTTGCCTTACTGATGAATTTATGTGTAACCGAGAAACGAAACGCTAACATCTTATATAAGTTATTATTAATTTCAATTTTATTTTTATTTTCTTTTTTTTGTTTATATTGTACTTAGATATTTAACAGTACATTTAGATTGTTATATATATAGCTTTCCATCAGTTGTATTTGACATCTAAAAATCGGACATTAAATTGCCATAATATATAATATATCTTTGACTAACGTTTTGACCTCTTTTGTTGTTATTATCAAAATCTCTAAGTTTTTCAGAAACAACACGAAACAATTGTCATATTATAATTTGTCGAGTTTTACTAGTTGTTGTACGGTTCTGATAGGATGTTATTACTGATTGAGTTTATCAAAGTGCACAAATTAAAATACATTAAGGTGATGTTCAAGGTCTGCTGTCACGGAGTTAGGGTCTTTTTAATTAAAAATAATAATAATAATTATTTTGTAAAATAATGACCAGACCGTCATTCTTTAGCACCGGGAGAATATTACTGCCTATATAAACATAATTGTGGAAAAAGACTGATGAAAAGCTGTCTCTCGATAAAAAAAATTTGTTATCGACATTTCGTATATTTAAAACCAATTCACACCGCTTTTTGTTTTTTTTTCTTCAAAACACATATCATTATAATCTACAATACTCTCCTAACATTGTAGAATGGGTGTCTAGTTATTATATTACAAAATTATGATCCATTTTATTTTTATACTCAAAAATATCAAAGCCGATACTGCAGGGCGCTACTTATGCTTGGAGCATCACCTTAATAGCTTGTTTTGAAAATTAATATTATATCATATTACTTAATAATTTCGGATATGGCTAAGGAAGATATTTATATTATATCATATTACACAATATTTCAGATATGACTAAAGAACATGTATTATTTTATGATTCTATGGTAAATTTTGTTTAAATTTTCTGTCTTCTTGTGCGTTAAGTGTATTTTTATTTTCTTAGCCATTTCTTTTATAGTAATGTTTTTCTATATCTAAAACTTTAATCCTATTCATTTTATGTGCAGTATTCAGAATATGCTTTTTGATAACATTATGTTTGTCAGGTCCTAACTTAATACTACTTTTATTTTTTCCAGTATTTTTGTTTGTTTGTCCTGTAAAACATTTATCACAATCATTACAATCTATGTTATATATGTATTCTTTCATTTGTTATTATATGTTTATTCTTTTTAATGAATTGTAATTTATAGTTAGTTTTGTTTATAACATAGATCTTGTAATTTTTACTTTTGTTTTTAATTAAATTGTTTAGGGTTTTAATATATGAATTTTCTATTTCTTTATATGAAACTGTTAAAACATATATGGACCATATATGTTTCATTTTTATTAGGTAGAAAATTTCCTTGTAAATATTTTTAATTAGATTGACTTTGATTAACTACTGAATCTGTTATTTTTAATAGGTAATATAAGGAGGTTCCGGAGAGTATGCGAACACATCCAAACGTTAATTCGAGCCCGAAACACCGGATTGATGAACAGTGGTCAGAGTCGTGCTGCGCCATCCAGTCCTCGTGCATCACGAAAGTTTACAACGGAAATGAGTGAAAGTTCAAGCTGCGGCAGCGATACGAACGAGGGCCTGTTTTTGAGTCCGCATCCCGTTACCAGACAGGTAGTCTGTTTCAACAAGGTAGCGCATCATCTTCATCATCATCACAACCATCTCCATTATCATCCGTAGCAGCTCATTAATCATAAAACCAATATGAACCACTCCTAAACTTTCATTATCATTTATGCAATCTGCCGCTTCAGTGAAATAAAATATTATGTAATCGCATTTACTATGGCCCATTTTAATAACTGCAATAAACAGTGATATTTCTCACGGTTTTTCTAATCATATTCATTGAAACATTGCAAAAATTGACTAATCAGTTATAGTTCGATTGGAATATTCTATTAAATATTCATTTTAATAGGATTTAATAAGATAAATAGTTTTTTTTAATTAAAGATAGTTTTGTTATATCATGAATAGCAATTTTAAGATGCACCTTAATTTGAACTCGCCCGCCTACACTCAATATTATATATTTTTGTTAGAAATTATAAACTATATTAATAAATTTACACTCAACGAAGGATTAATATATTAAGAACAATAATTATGATTTAGAAGCCGAAATAAAAGAATCAGTGATAATCATCAAACAATCTCACGTTTTATAAGGATAGTCACATACAGTTATGTGAACACATAATTTCTAATAAAGTTTTCATTGAACATTTATAAGCAATAATATGAGTAAGTAAATATGTATGATACGTAAGAAGTATGTATGATATTATAACATGAGTAAGCAAAATATGTCCAGAAGAGTGGAGTCATGAAGAAATAATTAGTTTCGAATAGAATTCGTCTCATAAACATAAATCTAATGTCATCGCATATTATCAGATATGTTTTAACAAAAACCTTTAATATAAGTATCATTATGTTACTACCTTTTTAATGAGCACGCAATTAACAATGTGAAACTGACAGCAACATTTATTATATTGGATTGGGGAAAAAGAAATTTCGGTTACTTTCCTGTTTTTGAATATGAATTTATTTATATATATTTCAAATACTAATCGATGATATATGGATCGTTTCAATCGATGTCCTTTTGCTTTCCTAGTAAAATTGTGCTTTTTTCGTCAAATCATGTTTCCTTTACTATAGAACTTCAGAGATTTCTAGGCGAAAATCCGAACCAAGTGATTTTCACAAGCCAGTTTTCAAGCCAACTTTTCATGATTTCTAGCATTGTCGCGATGGAAGACAACGCCTTTCCTATCAATCAATTTTTGACGGTTTTTTTTATTTTCCTTTTCTTTTTTTTTCTTTTTTTTTGAATCTCCTGCTTCAGTCAAAAATTAGTTTTTGACGGTAGAGAGTCGAATTAATTGTTTGCACGGTTTAAGCAATAAGTCTTTTTCAATTGCACCAAACACAGCATTATCTTCCTTGGCGTCAATACGGGCACTGCAACCATCTATGAAGTTTCTCCGGGTTTCAGCAACGATATTTTTTGCAAATTATTGTCGTACGTGATCTATTTTTCATCTCCCTTATTCATTTGTTTTCAAAATGGATCGATTTCTTATTGTTACAGCAGTGACTCACAAATAGAAACTTTTCACTGAAAATTTCATGTAAAGTCCAAGTATTGAACTTCTTTTGGTACCAATATTATGTAGATGGTTCAAAATTGTTTCATGATAGATGTTTAGATCAGCAGCCAATTCGCCAGATAAAATAAGTCGGTTTACCTTGAGATTTAAAAGAATTTCATCGACTTTTTTAACGATTGTCCAGCCAAAGCGAAGTTCACCTTTCATATCGAAATTTCAGGGACGAAAACGAACAAACCAATACTGACACCGGCGTTTATTTAAACGCTCATCATTATAAACATCACACAACTTTCTGTATGTCTACGCTGCATTTTTCTCTTTTCGGAGGTAGTAAAGCAAAGTATGACGAAAATAAGAATCTCCATCTTCAAAACGCAATAATTTTTGACTGAATGAACAAATGACTCTATCTTCATAGCTAGAATTTTCCATGAACAGTTACTTTTAAACTCATTATATTATAAATTCATTGAGTAAGTATTCCTAGAGTTCTGCAACATTGAAAGTCACCTATTGAGAAAAATTAAATTGTTTTCCTCTCACCCAATATCCAATAATAAACAATCAATTCATATTCTATGGAATAAAATCCTAATATTGTGGTAAACTGTATTCATTTATAGGTTTTTGGTCAACTCATTATAATGTAAAACAAAACAAAATATTTGTGATTTATTGAAGAATTATATGAAAAAGTAATACTACATGTCAATTTGTTTTTAACCGTATTTTTTGATACAACAAGCTAAATTAATTATGCATTAAGACTGATAAGCGTTTCGACCTTTTTGTGGTTATTATCAAAATTTCTAATTAAGTTGCACAGACATCACGCGAAACTTCTCAGCAGGACAAGTAAAAGTTCCACGCGCTTCTGAATTTTCTGATGAAATGACGAATTACATTTAATGTACAAATTTTAAGTTATCTTTTCCCTGTCAACTGAAAGATTTACGAAATAAAATGAAATTATCTTATGAACTAATTATAGCATATGTAATTATATGTATAATTATGATTACATACTTTTTTGTTTACATACTTTTCATCGTATAAGAACCGTGCAACAACTAATTTAAATTGACAAATTATTATGTAACAATAGTTTCAAATTGTTACTAAACAACTTAATTAGAGATTTTGATAATGAACACAATTAATTTAATCTGTACCAAAATATAGGGTCAAAAACAAATTAACGGTTAAATTATTAACAGATTATAAATTTATACCAAGAAGTATTTTTACAATAATTTCTTTTATTATTGTAAATAAATATTATAATTCTTTTAATTTGAATAAATGTTTAAAGTATATAGAATTTAATAAATATGTAAAATGCATACCTAATACTTATTGATGTTTAAAAACATTCTGGGTTCCTAAAATAACACAGCTCCATAAAATAGTCGAAATTTTGCTTTCAGCAATCACAAAAACTCTGGTGTAGCTAATTCAGATTCCGTTGTCTATTTAACGCCATTTACGTTTCTTAAAAAAATATGCTAAAAACCCCGTAACCCTACAAATTCTTTTAAACTGTTGACTTCATAATCCTTATTATTTTGTAATCACATGACCTGATAATCTCAAAATCCTGCGGGCAATATTCGTGCGCCTCTAATCCCAGAAATTAGAGTCGGATAACAGGGGGTACAAATTCTTTGAAAAATAGTCTTTTAAGTTGGTATATTTTCACCATTACACGCATATAGTAAAAGATATCGCCTTAATTCCTTCTCAACACTATATAGGGAAACATTGTCCTTTATGCAATGATTTTAAAGATGTACGTTAAGCTAGCATCACCATAGTGAAATGCCACAAAGAAACCTATAATTTAATGCTACTTAAATGCTAAATAAATGCCACATAAAAAATTAAATGCTCTTTATTTTTTATAAAAAAATACTGCTGGCTTATGAATAAGTCAGCTTCGACATATGAAAAAATCCTATTTTAAAATATTCATATATTTTTCACGCTGACGAAACTAACGAATCTAAAGTCTCTTAGATCGTCTCTTAGAAGTTATGGAAGATAGCATAATTTCTAAGCAGACAATATTAGAGTTATTACTTTAGTTAGCTTACTTAAGAATAGAAGATGTTTAAAAACAACTAATTCTGAATAAGAGAAATAGATTTATCATTACAATTTGTGAAATATGTGAATACCATAGTAAAAATTGCAATCGGGAAGAAATATGGCCCTGACCGGGCATCCGTAAGTTTATATTAGGTTCTGATAGGGTATCCAAATAAGGCGTTGCATATGGGTGTAACGCTAGGTATCAATGTGGTCGCGTTAGAGAAATAAGTATGAAATTTAAATAATCATTTCGGGCCTGATCGGGACCACCTACGAATATATGACGTGGTAAAAAATTTATCATGCCTAATGAGGTATTCTCTATATAATTCGGTACTTATTCATTGTTCTTTCATGATCGGGGCCACATGTGGATATAAGGCAAAAATATAATAGAATGACATGTATCAACCTGTCAACACAAAAAATAATAAGAACAAAAACACTGCGTCCGCTAGCCCACTTGGAATAAAATTATGTTTGATCTCTCCGGTAAACCAAAATAGCATATGGTTCGCGAACCCCGAAGGGTTCGTGCAACCCATGCCCAAGTCGCGAACTCCGCAGAGCTCAAACAACTAAGCGTGACTGGCAAAACATTTCCACTCTGGTGGACTCTCGCGATCCGTGCTGAGCCAATCAGCGCGCCCGCCGATCCAATGCGGTAGCGCACCCTTCCACTTGACGGGCAGCTACGCAGTCTCTACGCGCAGGCACGTACACAGTCTCATCCGCCGCGAGGATAAAAGGCGGGCGTGCCAGCCACTCGAGGCCAGTCGTCGCCGATCAAGGGAACTGGACATATCTTCCCAAATTGGGGTGATCCAGACGATTCGTGACCCACCTAAGTTTAATGTAAGAGAGTTTAAGTTGGCTATTCTGCTAATGAAAACAATTTAGAAACGCAGCTTAAAGATGAGAAAGAAAAAGCATTCGCTAGAGTCCTCGTGTGAATACCCTTCGTTAGGTGTTTCTAATGGGGTCCTTGTAAGTCCCCGATATGGCACACTGAGAGAAATTTTCGGTTTTCCTAACTATAAAAATAAAGTTGGTTTTAGAGTCAACTAAGTGCAGTTCACTTCGTGCAATAAATATGTAAAGTTGAGTCAACTATGCAGCAGAATTGAGAAAACCAATTAATAATAAAAATTAAATAATAAGGCTATAAAACATAACTACAATTAAAATTTTTTTAACGCAAAACTTTTAAGATATAATTTTAGTAATGTGTACTGTTTTTTGATGCCAATTTTAGTGAAAATTTTATTATATCAAGTTTATTTTA
>JABFPN010002360.1:0-22682 GCA_022817305.1 Leptoteleia sp. ZL-2020
AAAAAAAAAAAAAAAAAAAAAAAAAAGTAAAACACCCAGTAAATCAAATGGAAGCTTGACCGTTTTGCCCAATTTTCATACTAAAAGCCTGTCCGAATCGCATAATATCCGTCGATATCAGGGAATTTACGTGCAAAAGGCGGGTTTGTAATTTCCAGTTTGATTATCGCACATCGGCGACGTCGCCGAAGGTCCGAGCGGTGTACAAGGTTTGGCACTAACGACGTAGTCAACGCCTGATTCGAATCTACGACAAGGCTGCTTTGAATCTAAGGGCCGACGTGCTTGTTACGTTCGTTCGGTCGCGAGCGTCGTCCGTCTGTGTACACATACGTCACGCAAATACTCGCCCAGTTGGCCCGCGAACCATCGGCCAACTTTCATTTCCGAAGCCTGAAATCGAACGGAATTTCGCATTCCGCGCTGTCTCGGCTTCCGACTCACGGAATTAACTGTATAATTCAACTTCGCCGTCGGCCCAACATTTTTCCTTCCCTAATCAATAAATACTTAATAATCTAATTACAAAGAATAAATTTGAATAACTTTTTACGAGTAATGGTTTACATTTACGCATACAGACTATTATTTATTATTCGTTAATTCTAACAATGTCAAATTCAATTTCTTCAAAGTAATGGAAGATAAAGGAATGCATATCCTTTGTAAAATTATATTTACTATATAATAATGGTTAAAAATGTTGTAAAAAAGTTCAGTTTAAAGTACAAGAAAAATAGGTGTTCTTAATCGAGTAAAAATTCAATAATGGACTAAAATTTAGCAGAAATGTGAACTATGTCGGCAATATTTTTATAAAAGCCTGTAATTTTCTAAAGTGACCCGTAAAATATTTTTCGTTGGTAATTTCCGGTCACCATCTCGTAAAAGTAACGAGCGATATAAAATACTTTTGTCGATTAGCGAAAAAAATGCGCTATAGAAGAATATTGAATATAATATTTGAATAACATCAAAGGCTGGCTGAGGAAAAAAATTGGTCAGAGGCAACGACTCTTCGAATGGTGCGGTGCTTAATTGAAGTTGTAAAAGACCGAGTCACACTGTGCATTTCAATTGCCGCTCGCAAGACGATGTACGACAGTCGGCGCGCAGCCACAAAGCCACCTTCTCGCGTCGCTGCAAATCTACATACAAATGTATATATCCGGCCATAAAGTGACATAGAATCAAGATAATATAAACATATTATTCTTAGAATATTTTTACACTACTCGACATTTTATTAGCAAATTATTCAAAAATCATGATCGCAAGTTGAAAATCGCGTTATTGCTTTTCGGCCCCATGAATATTTATGATTATTAATTTCATTTTCGAGGGACGTTTCAATAGCTTTCATTATGATAAAATGAAAAATGGTTGAAAATGTAAGAATCGTTAATGTAACGAGAGAAGTGAAGAGAGTTAGCGCACTGAGAGAAAAGTTATATTAAAAACTATTATACCTTCCATTGTTGGAAGAATATCGTGCTTTTATATTGCTATGATGTTTTAGCAATTACTATACCAATGTAATAACATATCTCGTGTGGTGTGGTAAAAATTTTCATATTAGCATTGGAAATTTGCCGGGATTTATGATTATATTACCATACTAAATAATAAATATTATTATATTGTATTGATGTAGTAAAATTGCAAATATTGTAATTCAATGTCTGTCCAATGCCACAAGGTATAGTAATTTTAAATACAAGTTTTTCCTCATTGCTCATCGTGTTCCTCTATTATGCGAAAAGAAACGTCCATTAATTAAATATTCTGTAAAACGTACTTCCATAATTCAATGTTTCTATAATTAATCTACAGGAAACTTAAATAATACATTAATATTAACTTCTTTCCTTGTACAAATGTAAACATTTGCTCAGCGCGGTACAAATGAATGGCGTTTGGGAAATAATGCAATTTCAAGGAAAATCACAATGATTTGCCGTACAACTTGTTGAGAAAAGAAAAGGCACTTACATTCGATTTAAATTACATCTTACAATATTTTATTACACCATCCTATCGTATCATCTTATCAAATTTCACAACAACGCTCCGATTTTTTGCTCCACGTCAAATAATTAAGTGAACCTGGCGGAATATTTTTACCGCTTGTCGTCTGTAATGACCCCTGCCGTAACACTGTCTATTACGCAAAAAACATCATTTTTTCCCGTGCCCGGAGTCTCGAGCTCGACAAGTAGCCGCAAGTAGCTGGCTGGAACGTAATCATCGAAAGCAACGAACTCCGGTCGGCACAAAAGTGGTCTGTTTCCGATACGCTGATAATGACCTTATTATTCGAATGATGGGTTCAGTCGAATTATTATCAAGTGGTAGGAAAACCGTAATGATATAATGACTCGAGGGAGGTATGCGTGGATGGTTCCGGTCTTCCGAGATGTGTATGATTGACCGTGGACATGTAGCCGCTGGAAGTGGAAAGAAATACATTTAGTTTATCTTTATAGCGTCGTAATGTTAATTAATAAACAATAATATAAATAAGTTGTATAACGTGACATAAATAACAATTAGGGCGCATTTAGTGAAAGCAAAAGAATACAAGTTCATATGTTTACATAAAATATTCAATAATAATAACAAATTTTAAGTTTTCGATTAGCTCGATTAACCAACTATAGTTGCAGTAACCGTTTCAGTATAGTAGAATAATTTATACATCATAGTTATAGTAACTGTTGTAATATAGATGTAATAAAGCTATGAATTTGGGTTACAGTAACTGGCGTGGTGGTAGTAACTATACAATATGGTTAAAACTAGTAGATGATATAGTTACAATTATAATGATTTAATACAGTAGAAGTAACTACATGTTTTGGTAAAATACAATATTATTCCAAGTAAATTAACTACATCGAATTGGGCGAAACTGATTAAATTTACTAACTGTTTCTATTAGCGTACAATTCGTAACATAAATTAATTAAATATATAATTATATTTAAAAGCAGAAGTGAATTATCATATTAGATATGGGGGGAAAAACATGAATGAAAAGGGCTAATTGATAACAAATGGCCAATCGACGATCAATAATGATTTTTCATTGAATCGTAAAGCGGTCACAAAGGAACAATACAAGTTGTGAAAAATTGCACACAAACGGTAATTACTCGTAGGAGGCACCTTCGATCGGTTCCGGTTTGCCGAGATCCGTTGGTACGAATCGTAAATCGAGCTCGGGGCGACGCAGAAAGCCGGGAAGCCGTTCGAGGAATACGCGAAGAATGCACGAGCGGCACGAAACACGACGAATCCGGTTCCCCCGCATTGTTGTGCGTATTTGTGGGGGTTTCGTTGCGTGCTATGACGAGGTTTTGCGCGCGGACGAGATTTATGTAATTGGCAAGCGCCCACGGCCTACGGTGTTACAGTTACGACTTAGTCCAGACACCGTTTCTGTGTTCCATCTCCCCCCCCCCCCCTCACCCTCCCCTTTTTGCATCCGTTTTTTCGTACACCTCCCTTTTGTTTTTCTTTTTCCTTTCTCCCATCTTACTCTCAAACACCGGCCGGGATGGTCAAGTCCGCCGAGGAAAAGCGTTTACTTCATTTGAAGGGGCTTTTATTGTTATTGACGTCTTTCAGGATTTATGTCGTCGCGGACGCCCGTTTTTATCGTTTTCTCAAACAGCCTCACTTTTTTCCGTTTATCCTTCGAGCGATATTATTTTATCATCTGCCAATTGATTCAAAGACGCCGACATTGAAAATGGAGGGAATTCCATACCTTTTATTACGTATCACTTACAGCGAAAGTGGCCCGTAATCGTAATCGCAAATTTTAAAACAAAGCAATTCAATTTAAAGCAGTTCAGGCGTTGTTACGAAAAATACACAGTTTAAGTGTACAATTGTGCTGAAGGGTTGGGACTTTAATGGTTTATAATTTTTGTATCCAGTTAAAAGATGAATGAAATTAAAAAATGTGCGCCGTATCATCTGTATTTTCCACTCTTAAACTGCCCTATTACAAATTTATTCAAACCCCCAAAAAAAGTAAAACACTGAATGCAAATTTTAAATTACACTTTTTACATTTATAGAGTCGTAAAACGGGCATTACATGCAAGTGTAAAAAAAATCCCATTTGTGACTATTAAACGTAATTTTCCATTCATTTTTCTGAATAATAACAAGTGCTTTAACTCAATACTTCGAAATCATATTAATTTAATTTATCTGACATTAAAGTCTAATTATTTAAAGAGATTCACAGTTCTATAGAAAAAACCCAATTTTTTCAATCTTACAATTACTCCATTATGGTGTGCAAAAATTATGAATGTTTTATTTTAATTGCATAACAGTTTCATACGCTTACAATTTTTTCACCAAGATATGACAGTTCAGATTTACTCATGCATTTCCCGTTATTATCTCACTTAATATATAATAGTTAGAGTGAATACACTATTATTATCTCACACTAAACATGTTCATTATAATAATATCATTTTTATGAAAACGTTTAAATTGCACGTTTCTTATCATCGCAGTGCAGAAATGCAATTGATATTTTTATCAAAAATCTACAAAGAAATTATCAAAATTAAAATGTTTACAATTAAATCATTTTATTTTGAAATTTGCGATTACACTTGTAGATCGTACCACTCTTGTCAGTTGAATAATTAATAACCAAAGATCGGTTGTTGCAGATTAATTATAATTTATTAATTGCGAGGAATAAATGATGAATTGCGATTGAGTTATCATAAATGAACAGTTATCAACGATATAAATGTAAAATCAGACAGGAGTTAGAATAATGAATGAATTTTCAATTATCAATTAATATAGATAAATAAATGGTAAATGATAATTGGTTGTTGTTTAGATGTAAATGTCCTTATTCCTATATAATATTTCTCTAAAACAAACAAAAGAAATAAAAG
Source organism: Leptoteleia sp. ZL-2020 (assembly GCA_022817305.1). Classification (NCBI taxonomy): domain Eukaryota; kingdom Metazoa; phylum Arthropoda; class Insecta; order Hymenoptera; family Scelionidae; genus Leptoteleia; species Leptoteleia sp. ZL-2020. The sequence continues at coordinate 4,941 of JABFPN010002360.1, forward strand.
ACAATAAATTAACTATAATAAGTTAAATTTTGTTATATTTGAATAATAAACAAAATTCAACAGTCTTTGAAATAAAATTAAGAGGGACTGGATAAAAAATTATTTGTCATTTTCATTCCCGTTCGAGGAAAAAACTATGTTCATGTAATACGTGGTAAACACGACAACCCCCGGAGCGATGTTTTTATATATATATATAAGTAACCCGAACTTTCGTTTTTATTTCCAATTATACGGCCCTTGGATGGACTCGCGTTTCAAACACCTGAGCAGACAACAGGCGTCACATTTCACCCAATGAAGCCCAAAGAAAGGCAAGGTTACAAAAACGTCTTTTGCATAAATATTCGCAATTGATAAATATTTATGGGACCATTTTCGCTCGAGGTAGTGACGTTTAATGCCACTTCGTTACGGACTTGCATATTTGCACGCAGCGCGGAAATCCAACGATTGCGGTGTGCTACTATTCCAGGAAAATGATTGCACAAATTGGTGGCATTTTGCGCGCACTTTTGTATTAGCATAAGTAACATAACGTTCGCTTTTTCGCTTTAATATATTTATTATCTTTTTCGCGTGAACATCCGCAAGATTAATACGTGGAAGCATCGATTTCGTTTCGTATCCGATGAAACAGTAAACAGTAAAACAAGAAAATAATTCGCCCTTGATATTCAACAATTTTCATCAAACTTAAATCATGTTTTCTTGATTTCCTATCGACTAATATAAGTTGAGAACAATTAATCAAACATAAATGTTCATTGTCTTCTTTCTTTGGCTAAAAATGTGCAGAAAGGCGTTTCAAATTTGCTCGCGATTAAAATTCAATTACAATTGATTATAGTTACCCGCGCGGAAAAATACAGTTGGATGACAGGTGGATTTCAGCTTGATATTCGGTTGGATGAAGGCCATGCAGTTGTATTATTCCGCACCCACAATAAAAAAAACATGCCTTAATTAAACAAAATATTACCTTAGTTAAATTAACCGTGCTGACCTTGGTTAACTAATAACTTTATTGGGTTATCACAATAATTAACCAATAATACCGAGCTGATTGTGTTGACGGATTTTTTTCCGCGCGTTATAGCGGCGGTTCTCGAACTGCAGAACGTTGACTGAAACACGCTTAAAGGTATACGCGAGTACGCATGATTTCTGGTACACGACAAACGATATGCACCTAGCAGATTCTGTTGCTGAGGTACGACCGTGGATTCGTAGCATTCAATTTGCATTCTTAAGTCAAGTAGGGGAGCAACGCGAGGGCCGCGGTCATTGCCGGCTTCTCTTGGCCGGCTGGCGCATGCCAACCAGCATCGCTCACTATAATTGCGTACATCATGCTAAATATCACTTACATCACGCGGCGATTTCGTATTTTCATTCAAATTTCCAGTCCAGAGTACAGTTGCGACTGCTAACGAAGCAATTGAGCAAATTATCTTAATTTAACCGCGCAGCGTTTCAGTGTCAAGATCACGATCGTTGACATTACTCGTGGAGAAAAAGTTGTCACGTTTACAGTTGCCCTCCAAAATTATCAACGTTCCATCAAACGATTATTGCAAACGATCATTTTTAATTCAAAGACGAGATCGCTGATAATCATTCATAAATGATTGCGATAATATTTTTCAAGTCAAAATTAACTGCTTTTCTTTTAATTGTTCGTGAAAGGCTTTACAAAACAGTACAATAATTTACGCGCACTTTAATAAAGTGATCATGTCGCCTTGAATATTGTATTAAGTGAAGTGCAGCCCGTGTAATCCGAATTTATAACCCTCTTTTATCAACAACGCAATAATTGTTGCAAATACTTTGTTGTTAATCATCAAGTCTGCATAAGACTTTTACATATGATAAATTACAGTTCATAATCGATGACACATAAATATAATATTATGATATATGATATTGTGGAATCATAGATAAAGTATAACTGGCCATTAGTAATTCAAACACAATAAATGATAATGTATTTTATCATTAACATAATTATTAATTCATAAAAAAAATTGCCATACATTATTAATGATTGTTCGCGATACGCAATGGCGATATGGAAATAAATATTTTATAATATTAAAGCGACACTTAATCCAATATCGACAATTTAATATCGTGCCGAGAGGTATCGATGAAAAATGCCGCAGTCGGAAATCGTTATGAAATAATTCCCATCGACACTTTTGCCAGTAAAAGTTGGACATTAACACGCGAACAATTTGTCAATTAAAATTGGTCAATCGTCCGTAGGTGGATTCGCGTGATTAATTCACATCTTGGACTTGCGTTAATCGCGATAAAAGTGTGTGCGTTGGGATACGTCGCATGACGCGCGATCGACCCGCTCGATATATCGATCCGGCCGCGTACGCTCTTCGACGTTTAACGAACCTCGTAATACGGTGTACTGTATCACGACGTCGCCAAACAAGTTATCGAATGATTATAACTGGCCATGCGGCGCGCTCCTGTCGTTTCGGATAATTTTACGCGTCCGCCGAAGTATTCTTTTCGTCGCCGCTGACAAGCAAAATGCGTCGAGTGTCGCAGCTTTGTGTTCAGTTTTGCCAACTCAATTTAACGTCAAGATAAAAGCGGCCAGGATAGCGTGACAAAATACGCTTATGTTCAATTAAGAAAAATATCACTGGGTACAATGTTAACTGGATGACTCTGAGAAATGATTGCTCAAGGAACATTTTATGATGGAGTTACAACGTTGGTGATTTTTGGATAGGAAATCAATCGTACTTCGGTGCAATTTAACCGATGAAAAAGAATTCGAGGTTTTGGGTTCAGTGAAGCGAAACCAATTTGCTTTTTATTTATTTCGGTGTTTTGATTATACGAATCGTTTTAATTTAATATCAAACAATAACGATCGCCTGCCATAAATGTTGAGTTTAATTCCAAATTCACAAATCTGTAAAATTTCTAAAAAATACGTTCTTTAATTTATTTGTATACTCATGAAATGAATAATTAATCAAATATAAAATAACACTTAATTTGTAAATTCACTTTATCACGAATCTGCTCTTCATTGAATTATTATATTAACATATTTTGAATTATAATTATATTCGCTGGACACTATTAATTATAAATAATATCTTTTTATTAATCGCAATTAAAATGAAATTAAAGGAGATTTAATGTTGCAACCGCATATATCGGGTAATGTTGATTGCAATCAGCTAACCAAATGATGTTTGAAGGATCAGTAAATCATCGTCAAATAACGTGTATTTTATCATTTATAGCTCATTTACCACTGGGCTGCATGTGATCTATATTGCACGATAATTTCAAAATGAAGACGTAGAGTTTTCTAAAAATGCGTAATGGGAACATTTTTAAGCTCTACATGAAGGTTAAATTCGTAACGTGCAGTCACAAAGTGGTACGAGGGCAAGCTCAACATCGCCTCGGCCCCTTTTCAGACCGCAATTACATCCCATAAAGCACGATTGAGACACGGTTCGGCTATTATTCTCCTATATATACAGAGCTCTTCAAAAAGAGTCCTGCCGCAACGTATGATCGTGCACTACTGACACAAGATGAAGCATGCTGCAACAGATAATTTCTCCTTCGGCATCAATCTTCATTTTTCAAAACCAACGAGAAACAAAAGCCGGCCCAATTAATGATTAGGCGTGATATTTTGCACCAGCGATTTGCATTTTCCGTTTCCATCGTGAGAATTCTTATTTCACCAGAAGCATAAGTTATTTTACGCGAATAATTGTTGCTTTCAATAATATCAATTATATCCTTTTAGAATTGGAAGTTAACACCAATTAAGTTAAATGGTTCAAATGCTGAGAATGATTTTGCAAGATATTATTATTTAGCCATTGTTGTGAAAGATATTTCCAAGTTTTTATCAACCAGAGGTATAGAACTTTTAAATTACACGGACGTTTTGTAAAGCGGACTTTGTTTTATTGTAACATTAACAACATTTCAAGGAAACGAATCTCGAGGATATTGAACTCTTATCCGTTATCCTAATAACAGTTTTGATTTTTCTGCCAAAGCAGTTGCACTACTTCGCGTTGAACTTTAATTTTTAACTGCAGTTTTTTATTGTTATTGGCATGTGTGGTCGAGCGGGGCAACCCTATAATTTTTTAACGCGTTTCGCCATAGGAGAAACCCTTTCTCTCGGCATACTTGACTTCGAGAAGCCGTTTTCATTGTGCGCCAAAACGCAGCTCGTATGCCATGTATGGTTCCTTCGCGGTTTGACAGCTGTGAAAACGTGTTTTTACGACAGACGCAGAACTCCGCAATGCTATAAAGACGTTGTAAATAATCCGCAGCGTATCCACGCAGACGTACTTATATTGCCCGGCCAATGTTACGTTTCCAAATGATCATCGACATAATTGAAAGATTCAATTCCACGTACGTTTTATTACGAACGTTTTCGTGACGCTTTTCATTTCTCGGCATTCTTTTTATTCCCTTGTTTCTATCCGTAACGCGGAACTATGCTTGTGTGATACACGAAAACATTAATTACTCAAATGGCGATGCAACGTCCATAAGTATACTTTTGAAGTGTGTTATTTCACGGAACGCACCTGCATTAATTTCGTCGGTCGCGCCCATGCAAATATAAATATATGTCGTACTATGTCGCTCGGGTGAAAATTATCTCTTAACCATATAATTATTAATTTTACTTATTTTCAAAATCCATGCAAACTATCAACAAGTCATAATAAAATGAGAAAACGTACTCGTATATAGAAGAACAAAACTTGTAAGTTTAGTTTAATTTTATTCATTAAACGTAAAGACAGAACAATTTATTGTTAAATGTGTAACGATGCAAATTAAATCAATTGTATCAAGTGGAAATTTGTATTTGAAACAATTTCAAGTGAAATAACGAAAAGGTCTCGCAGTAACATTTGTGGTAGCCCCAACTGTACTTCAATTTTTTCAGTGTACATGCTTCACATGTGAATTTTTTGCGTGAGAGAAAAATGCTGGTACAAATTACAAGGATTATTGGTGAAGTTGAGATACACTTTATTCTTTGGAAAGTGTACCTATTTATTTTTTATCTTTTTAAGATCTTGTTAGCTTTAATAAAGAAGATATGGTGAAATGACGAAGTTCTTGATAAAAATCGACGATAAACTAGTACGATTTTCATCGAATAAATTTATTCTATACAGAATTATTTAATTTGTTAATAGAATTTATTACTTTTTCTTTTTTTAAAAGAACTCAATTGGAATAACTGAAAACTATTGATCTTTGCAATTTGTTCTATTCTTTTTCCCTTAGAGCGGGCGAAAGCGCTAAATTTCGTCGGCAACTTTGGACAATTTTTGCGATACGAGCTAACGGCGATATGCAAGTGCGCGAGTGGTAAATGGTTTTTCGCGAACGGTACAACAAAGCGACGGATTTTGCTTACATTTATGGCCAGTGGCAAGGGACGCAACGCGGCTGATTTATCTGTCTGCGGAGGGTCACGCAACTCATGCATATTGATGCCCGGCATTTATATCGTTCCTAATCATTTAGCCGGTGTCCGACTGGTTCCTGCGGGCAAAGCGCTGCCGACCAGAAAGTGTTACTGTAAATCTTTAATTGTCAACGTTCGCTCGTTACGCTTTGCTGCAATTAAGTGAAATTCGATTTCGGCCAATCTATCGCCACGGGCAATTTATTATGCCACTTGGCGCGTTTAATTGAGCAATGAGTCACGCTTATTCGGGAAAACTCTTCAATCCGTCGAGCAAATTGTTACACTTTTGCAGCCCGTGCCAATTTACCCCGTACTCGTACGCGATCAATTAGTCCTGCGAGTAAAAAAAGCAGCACTTGAAAATTAAGCTTTTGTTCGGGAATTCGGCGCAAAAATAACGAGCCACGGTTCGTACGTAGTTGAACGAGATGAAATATTTTTAAAGATGGATAAGTATACGAAAAAAGTTGATGGAACTGAAGGAAACAAAAAGGTTTTTTTAATAGTAATTTGCTTCTTTATGTTGAATCAATGTCAACTATTCCTCAGTATTCTGGGTTAAAATTTGCAATAAATTATTACAAAGGAAAATTGTAACATTAACTTTGTAGAATTATAAATTGCCTGTCATCAAATTTCATTAACAAGAAAGTACTCTATACATTCGTCGAAGATTTTAGAGTAAATGAATGTTATATAAAATAAAATTTTAACTCCACCATTAATACCGTGACATTCGTTTTAGTGTACAGAAAAGCACACCATTTCAATTCTAAAGTAACCAACTTAATCACATGACCGTCTTCGAATATTGCACTTGAAATTTAAATAATACAAATGGGGACAGTTTCCTGGCACAGCTTGGAGTTTTCTAAAGCAATTGCACGGCCAGTAATGGCGCTACATTTGCGGGACGCATACGTGTTTATTTGCGACACAGATATATGTATACGAGCAACGTACGTGGCGCGTCGTGTGGCTCAGGAGAAACGAGGATAATTGAAAAGTGGCGGAATGAAAACAAGCAACGCTTTGTTTAGGAAATGTCTGTTTTGTACTCTGCAATGAGTTTCGTGCATAATTAAATAACAATTGCCCATCATAAAACTCTAATTCGTATTATTGTCCTTTGCGTTTTCGAGTTGCTTAAAATTATCTCGATTAATGAAATGAAAAATTAAATGACAAATAATGAACTAAGTGTTTTTACAGAAAAAATTTAAATTAGTCAAATGTCGTTTGGAAAATAAGCATTTAGTTGAGTTAACTGAAGCTTAGTTAATATGAATAAATATTTTTCCATTAAATTTCAGTAAACTCTTGATTAATAAAGATATATATAGGATCACAAAGCTAACGATACATTACCTAAAGAAGCTATTTGTATTATTTCATTTTTACGTTTCCTTTTATTTACGTTTTATAAATGTTTATTTTAGAATGCTTACTTTCGTCCGCAGTTGTAATTAATATCGTCACAAACGCGGCATAACTCGGCGTGATCGTTCGCGTGACCACGCGCGCAATTTTCTCGTTTTTCCACGTTAGCTACGCGAATGTGTAACTTACTTGGCCGCGACAGCAACGCAAGATGCGCGCTTCGGTTACACCTTGTAGCAGATAAGATTACCCGCGCGGATTAGTGACGTTTGAACGTATCCAGATATCAAGTCGAGCTTTCAAAATTAATGCCGTTTGCAGTTCCCGCGGTTTATCTGATTTCGAGAATCGCGCAAGAAAAATGGCCGTCGTGGAAAAAGCGCGGGAAATTCCGACATCAGTTTCAGGAATTATTGCTGATAAATGTGCAGGGATAATCTACAGCTCCCTTGACTCACTGAGTCGCAAAAATATTACCCAAAACATTTTTTAATCCTAATTTAATATATTCGCGAAATAACTGACAACCGCAATTTTGCATTCGTCGGGCAAAAACGCCCTCTCAATTGAAACTTGTAATTTTTATGTACAGCCGGCAAAAAATGTATTCTTGTTTTAATATCGGGAAAATTTTTTGTGTCCTATCGGTACACGTGTATCAGCGTCCGTATCGCAGTGCAAAACCTGTTGGTGATGCATACAGCATGAATCTTTATTGGCGAAACAAGCCTGACAGCCGTTACTACAGAACAATCGCCACGTCCTGCTTCCTTGTCGTTTAGAAATAAGTGGAAAAACGCAAGCTATCCAGTAGTCTCACTTGACACGCCATTAGAGATTCACTATGGACGTTCCCGTGCACCTCACAAATAATAGATTTTTGTTTGTTCCGATCAAGTACTTGTACACTTTACTTCCACGTGAAAAGAAGCCAACTGGAAAAAATCAAATCTAAATGTCAAGAGCATTAAAATTCTTTTGTACATTTACAAAGTATAATGGAATTTTATTCTCCATCAACTGATCTCTACATCAAAAATTGGTTCTACTGTATTTCAGTCCTGCTTTCAATGAAACAGACTCAGTTAGTTTTAGTTTTTACACATTTTATTTAATTCATCTTATCAGGGTTATTTCTTTATTATATTCACTTACGTATCTATTTTATTGGTACATAATTGATTCGAGTTAAGAATTAAAGAAGAAATATGGAAGATTTTGAAATGAAATAAAACATGACTGGAAATGACTTCCCACTGTAATGACGAACTTCGCCAATCTTTCATAGTCTGTTGCAATCCTAATTAGCGCGACGCCATATTGTTTATATCGGACAAAAAATGATTTTGAAAATGAGCTCGCGATAAAAGTGAGCGATTGTTGTATAAAATACGATCTGTTTGTACGTTGAAATGAGAGCAATAAATTCATTTGAGAGCACATTCATTCGACAGGCGCAATGAATGATAGTCGCCCGAAGCGATCATTAAGAAACGATTTCATTCATTTCCTTTCTTGCATCACATGTGCATGCATGTAATGTTATGTCGAGATATAAGAAGTAAGTAGCGGGTAGAAAGAAATTCGAAAGATTCCCGCCACTTTGCCGAGGAATTCAGTAAAAAGTTGTCGATGGCTTCGCGCGAAGTTTGCGTGTCGCCGTAACACTTGTATCGGTCGTGCGTTCGATTCTCGTAAAAAAATCATTCGGTTCTCTTGCGAGTTAGAAATTTGTTACTCCCTTTAAAAGATAAACAATATTTATACTTGTTTTACAAATATGTAGCTTTTGTTTGTTTTAATAATTGTCAATTTGACGGGTACATTTTTTATATTCAATTTTAAGGAATCAAATCCCGTAAAAGACAAAAATTTTGACGCCTGAATATTATCCTCCTGACTCATTTTCAATTACAAAAGTAAAAATGAAGACAAACTTTTACCTCGCGTGGAAAAAAAATGATAAAGGAAATTTGTTCTCGGACGAAACGAATCGCAACGACCTTGGTTCGCGCCGAACTGAATTTATATTACAACTTAAAACATCTCGGAGTAATTTATCGTAAGTCCGGCAATATCTACACACGAACAATCATTTTCTTTTAGTAATGGGAATATTTATTGTCCCCGGAGCAATGAATATTCCCCGGGCTGATTTTATTGCTATGTAAATTATTGCACCTTTGTCGATTAATGAAACATTGTGTGCGCCAATATTACTTATCGTTTACGATGTAATTTAAGTACACGCCACTTACATTTATAGGCTTTTTCGCGATATAAATATGCCGATATAAACGCTAAATGCACGTTCGATCGTTAGCACGGGGCCGAGGTGTATTTAATTAATTTTAATATTGTAAGTGCCGTGATACGTGAGGGACAATCGCCGAGATAAGATTTACGACGCAGACGAGTGGGCACAAAGTGGTCGCGGAGCTTAGTCTCATCTCTGCGATTATAAAATTCATCGCCGCTTCGTAACGAATTCAACTGTTCTCCAGCAACAGTTCGAGCTTGCAACTTTGTTGGATTATAAACAAAAAGATTTGAACATTACAACGCCAGTAATACTTATTTTCAAATTTCAAACAAAAGTAATGGTTATTTCATTTTATATATAAATAATTGACTCTCATAATTTTACTTTATAGTTCTCTCAAATCTAAATACTTACTGCACAAAGTGAACTACGCTACGGTTGACTCTGGAAGCGACATTATTTTTCCAGTTACGATAACCAAAAATTTGCCCCAGCGTAGATACCAATATTACAAGCATGGTATCCAGTCAAGCGCCATCCGTTTGACTTATGTTTAAATCTTGCAAGTAATTTACCTGTCGCTAATGTCGGATAATTAAACCTTTCTTCACGCACGTACAAGTTACATCAATAAAAAAATGATAAAAGCCGAGGAGTTGCTTGGTATCATTTTGGCGGAGGCGCCAAGTTAGCGAATAGAAAGAGGCAACGTTTGCTGGTTAGGTGGGAAGAAAGCGGAATAACGCTTGACCTTGGTCGGCTGGCAAAAAGTGACGGCGACTTGTCCCCTTTCGCGTGGCTCGCATGCAAAGACGGGGGAGTAATTGGCTCTCGCGTTTTTGTCCATCATTCATTATTATTTGACTTATGGCATTGACGTTAAAGTCGACCTTCGGCGCCCAGCCTTCTGCACGTGAATGAACGAACGTTTTACGCACTTCGGCGCGGACGACCGCAGGAAAGGTCGCGGCGTCTAAGAACGCGCGTGCCATGGGGTCGCGTATTATCACCACGCGTTTTGTTACAGTACGATACAAAGATCGATGATCCGCCCAATAATCATGGTAACAATAGCCAAGAGTGGAACACGTGCCAAATTAAAGGCTTCGCTGAGTGAGTACGCCCGTTTAAGGTACACCCTGTGGGCGTGACTGCGAATGAACCTTGGTAGGATGTAAAAAAGAGCGCATAATAAAGTGAAATTGCAAGTTCCGCGGCGTATGCCGCGTTACCTGTTAGCACACAGTGTACCCCCCTACCTCCCTTCCCTCCCCCCCCCCCCATAACTCCCTCTTCGGCCTCCCCCGTCCGTTTATGCGGTAACGTGCGCGCCGGCGAAACATTTTGTTTAAATAACTATAATACGCCCGCCGACTCACGATCCAATCGTACCGACTTAATGCTAACCACGCGACGATTTATTGTTTATAAATTATTGTTATTTGTACGAGCCGACGCAAGGGGGTGGCTGCCCGCTTTCGGGTAAAACTGGACATTTTTCTCTGTTTGACCCGCCAGGGGGCAGTTTTTCGCGTAAGGTGTTATAAAACTGAAACAATGTTGAGAGAACTGCTGTTTAATTTTCTTTTTTTCCCCCTTCTTTTTTTCTTTTCTTGTTTATACTATTAGTATTATTATTGTAAGAGTAGATATCTATGGTTATAAAAAATGATGAGAAATTTCGACGCGAAACAATATAATATGAATTACAACGTATCTTGTCGTCGATTATATATCCTTAACTGTTGGTTATTTAGAAATAGTTTTCGGTGTTCTTTCGTGTATCTTGGAATATTTTCAATTTTACAGTAAAGTTGCTGGATAGTTGTTAGAAGATAAGACGAAATCCCTGTGAGGCGAATAATCTGAGAAGAAAGTTGTTGCATAAAAGAGTTGATTTCCGAAATGCAGAGTAAAGTTGAATGTAAAATCAACATTTGCCATCCCACATTGAAGCAACTGGCGAACAATAAACTCGCGATTCCGGGCAAAAATGAAGCCGCTCAATTACGACAATTAAATCGTTCTTCCGCAACAATTAATAAAACTTGCTGCCCACACGACCCACAAGAGAGTTCCACGCGTTCTTGCTTTCATGCTCGAAACCAAATGAAACATTACGTGTCGTAAACAACCGATAAAAACCAAGCGAAATCATTGTTTTACAAGTTTGCATTTAAATATCCGAAGTCGTAAATTTAATGTCAAAAGAGGAGACTTAAAGTTTTCAGACGAACGTAGAAGCGTGTGCGAGAAAAATAAAGACGCGGCAAATGTCGAGACAAAAAGTGCACTTTCGTATCGCCGATACCGGAGCATTTCTGTTTGTACTATTTTTTTTTTGTTTTTGTTTTTTCAAAAGTGTGTCACAGATAACGAAGAAAAGACAATGAAGCAAAGAGAAAGAACTTGCACTATTCCTCATATGATATAATATTGTAAAAAATATTATTCTCAAAGAATAAAACATGTTACCTTGTAGTCACTAGTCACGCTTTTTGCCACCAGTATATATTAACACTAAAGTTTGACAAAGACCGATATTTTTCCGGTCGGTGGCGTAGACTGGTGGTATAATGAAAGTATTTGTTACTTTCATCAATTCAAAAGTCTGTGCGTTTTTAAATTCATATCAAACTTCGCCAAGTTAAATACATTTTTAGAAAGAAATTTTTATTTATAAGAATTAAATAGGTATCGTAGAAATAAAAGTTGACGAGATTTAATTAAACATTGAGGGAGATTCGTTAAAAAAGAATTTATAAAATTATGCTGTACAATTATGCTGAAATCGTTGAAGCGTGGGTCAAGTGCCGGCAAATTGCCGGCTTTATGTCTTGTCGTCAGTGAAATCGGAGCGTATTATTTGACTATATTCCAGGAGATAATCTCGGGACTGAAGATACGGCGAGGAATATCGCGTCTTACTCGACACCTATAACGCTTAGCGCGCGATCGCATTGCCGACATAAATGTGCCAAGAGAACATTTTAAATGGCGTAGTAAATAATGGACTTTTTAATTTAATAGGGTTAAGATCGTACCAAATCAAATCGTAAACTAACTTGTCCAAAAAACCAATTACAAAACATGAAAAATTCTTAACTAACGATCGGCTTTGTCGGCAAAAAATGTTGCCTTAAATAAAAACTTGCCATTCATTTTCAAAGCAATGAAATAGTTTATAATAAAAATGATTGATTAAAAACAATAATTTAGAATGATCGGACCGTGAAAACCAATTAAAATTTATGATAAATACACTGTGTAATTGTAATAATTTATTGATTCTAAATTATTACTTTTCTTGTACCAAAAGTAAAGGGTAATAATAAGTTTGATATTGCTCAAAGTTATTTTCAGCTATTTTTTTGTCGTCGGTTATTTATAATGGTTGAATGGCTTTCTGTTTATCATACCCTGGAAATAATTCTGAAAATTAGTGTTTTAATCTTAAAAAATGTATTTTAAGATTCAACATAAAAATGGATTATCGAAAGCAAAAAAGTTATAACAAGAAAGAGTTAACTTGCAAAAAGGGCATTCAAATTTCAAAGCAACAAAGTGGGCAGGATATGAAAATTAGTGGAACGATGTAACACGAGGGTGGAATAATTGATATAAATATTGTCAAGCTCGTTGTGCAAACGGATTAGCTTTAGCACGCATATATCCATAAATATTCCACGTCGGGAGAATCTTGGAATTTTGAACCGGTTCTACGCGGTTGGCCACCTACGAGTTATCGCGCGTCTCAGGGTGTTCGATTTCGGCTTTATTAAAACCCCATTTGAGCGTCGAAGATCTAATTTAAACGACTCCGATAGCGTCGATGACAATGCGAATGTTGTCTGCGACTTTTCTGTCGTTCCAATTAAAATTTTAAGATTATAATGAAATGTTCATTTTTAGTGCGATTATCACATGCACAATGCTTAACTTAAAAATATCCTACCGTCCGCGTCAAATTCGCTTTTCCTCCGTTTCATTTAAATCCAAAGAATCTTAAATAAAAACCAAGAAATGTTTATCTTAAAGTAAATAAGTTAAAATTACTTTTAAAGGTTTTTTACGCCAAATTTTGTCAGTACAAGAAATAAATTTTTTAATCTAAAAAGACTTGTTAAGATTGGTATTTAAGACTGGTATCTTAAAGTTATATCAGTGGGATATTTTCTTAGGAAATTAGTTTATTGTTTATTTATGTATTTATTCTGTTTACCGAAATTGATCAACTCAAACTCAGCAGCACAAATGCTAATTGAGTTTGCGAGCGACTTGGAATTTCATGTTCACGTTTCTTTAAAACAAAGCCAAACAAAAATTACACCTCTGAGAGCACAAAGAAGTGTACACTTTTGAATCGAATTATGCAAATAACAAAACGTGTTACTTATCTGAATACTTAAAACGACGCATTTTTTAGTGCATTCTACTCGAAGGCATGCTTTGTCATTGTGCTTCCCCCACCCCCCTGTTTTTTCCTTGCTTTTGGCTTGTATTTGTTGTTTGTTGATTTTTTTTTATTAGCTTTATTATGTGTCGTTCGTAAGCTGCTGAAAAATGTACACGCAGTATTTTCTTCTATTTATGCGCTGAACGTATCTTATGCATGCCTTTACATTTGCATATCAATTACCAATGCCAACTGAAACAAGAGTATGAGATGGGTTTCTAATTAGTCTATTGTCTTCTGCAGGAATTAAAGGAAAGCTTCAATTATGGACTCTTCTGTCCGCCTGTGAACGGAAAAGCTGGTAAATTTCTGGATGAGGAACGTCGACTTGGTGACTATCCTTTTAACGGACCTGTTGGTTATCTCGAGGTACATATAATAATTTTATTTAATTATACATATATATATAAATACATTTATATTTATAAATTATTAATATATTACATATTTATGTGGACAAAAAAGTATTATAAAAAATTATTATTTCTTCTGATGTTGATGTACAATAATTTTTAAGACATTTCTATTCTATATATTTTCTATCTTCTATATTTTTTATTTTATTTATTTTTTTCTTTGCAGTCACTTTCTCTTTAGACTTTTCGTAACTTTCAATTTATTCTTATATATAAATTTATTTATTTATTGTTCAATTTATTATACTTTAAAGGGTTTCTTATCAATGCTCATAAATAGAATAATACTAACAAGTACTGCTTATATAAAGTTTACATTATAAAAAGAGCGTACAGCGAGTAGTACTTTAAATCAAGATATTCAAGTTTCTTCAGCTTTTATCAATGTTATGTACAAAACAAAGATAAAAGCACTTTAAACATCTTAGAGCTTTTTCCTTGACGATAAAATTAGAAATAATTCGTTATTGGAAAAATTGTTATTACAGACTTTCACTTTATCTATTACCATAGTATATAAATCTACTTCATTAAACTATCTTTTATCTCTTTTATAATTCAATAAAATAATTTTGTATTAAAACAAAAAATTTAATTACGGAGACACCGATTGCAAACTAAATTTTATTAAATTGTTTCGGGTAATAATAAATTCATTTTAATTTACAATAAAAAAGTTCACTGTATGCCCTAGAAAAGTTATTTAAATAAATATAAATGTAATATAATGTTTATTAAAGTAATCTTTTTATTGCGGCACAGTTAAAAATAATTTTCAAATATAATTAATACGTTGGGGAAAAAAATTATAATTGTGTACTTAATTTTAATTTACTTAAATGCACTTACCCTTTTCTTCAAACTGGCGGAATCATACAGAACAAAATATCAATTAAATTTAATATTTTATAATGAAAATTATATGTATATATATTTTTTATTCTATTTTTTATTCTAATTTAATACTGATTTAATTGTAATTAATCAATTCTTTATTGAACACAACAAAATTAATTATGCTTATTTAATTTGTATTTATCAATTTGTTATTTAATGGATTTGAATAACCTTTTTAAATTATTCTGAAATCCTAAGCAATTGTCTAATAACCCACTTATTTTTAGCATAAATCCCAATATTACAAGTGAATATTAATTTATTAAAGAATTAATTGTCGTTTAGTGATAACAAATATGTTTTATCACATCGAAATGAAGTCATGCGAAGAACATCATAATTAATTTTAAATTAAGTACATTCAAACGATTATTCGTTGAATGTAAGTCTATTATTTTTAACAGCGCATGAAAGATTGAATATCAAACTCCATCCAGCGTATCAGCCAGACGTTATTTCACGGATCCCCCGCTCAATCATTCTTAATGACAGTCCGGGAATCTAGTTCACAGGGAAAAAAATCCAATTACTTTAAAATCCAGTTCCAAAATGCCATCCGGGGAATGATTCGCGGAAGACGTGTAATTCATGAATTTGCAATTTCAATTAACGAAATTACGTCGCGCGCATTCATCTTTTCGCTCCGCCATAGTTTGCTCTTTATCTTCGCTCCGTTGTTTCCGCGCCCGTCCGATTGTCGGGCGTTCTTTGTCGCACCGTCGGTCCACGTAGATGCGACATATTAGTCGAGCTTTGAATGCGCGCATAAATGACTCCTTTGGTTGGCTCTCATTGACGTCGCGACGCCGGGCTATTCGTGCGCCGCGGCGTCGCGATAGTCGACCAAAAGAAAGGACGTTTATTTTGCCGGGAGAATGGTGGACGCTGATGAATGTCAAGGGAACGAAGAGGGACACGCAAGTTTTCACGTTGCCGAGGTCAAGGAGACAATTTTGCGTGCCTTCATTGCTTACCTGGTACGACCAACCGACGCGATGATTCGGAATTCAAATTTAAAATGACCTGTCTGCGGACGCTGATGGGTTTATCAAAGTTTAGCAAGTTTCGCACCGTATGAAGCGAAAAAGAAATATGATTTTTTTGCTCTTGAAAACCAAAACGACACTTTTTTTTATTCCCTTTTCATTTTTAATAATTGTGCTTGCCAAAAAAATTCTCTTAGAGATATTTTATGTAGGAAATTGTGAAAACAGTCTGCTAGTACCATCCATAATTAATAACCTTTATAAACAAATCTGTTTTCTAATTCAACAATTATTACATTTAAATTTAATTCTGAATATTTAATAGATTGACCAATTTAAATATTTTTCCCCTGGATGTGCAATAATAAAAATATAATAATATTAGTAACAATCTCTGGTAACAATTTTTCCAGTATAATAACTCTAAAAATATAAGGGCAAAAAATAATACATAAAGTGTTACTTTGCTCCGTAAGCTTAAGGATTCAAATTTTTTTAGGCTATTTTAAAATATACTGCCCTCATTATAAATATCAAAATCAATTTTTTATTCCTCGATTTGATGAGCATTCGTAACTTCGATATCATACAAGCAACAACGAAAAAAAAAAAAAAGAAAGAGATAAAAGCGAATAAAAGCAAAATAAAACGGCGCTAATAAATCAAGCCCGGTTGAAAAGAGAAAAAAGTAGTCGAATCCGCTGCAACAGGGTCTTTCTTAAACTCACTAATTACCCTTCAGGATCCTCCTGAAAGAAAGCCTCGTTCAGCATGTCAAACGATTGTCGTAAAATTTACATCCGTTGTAAAAATAGTTTATTTACTGCCGGCGTCGATATTGAGAGCGGCGGTGTAAAAAATGCGCGCTGTATTTCACGCAAACTCGCTTACACACGGCGGTAGCCGATCCGACATTTCGTGAACGCTTTTATAGCCCGCGCGTTGTTCTCTTTTGTCCGCAGCTCAAGTACAAGAGGCGGGTCTACAAGATGTTGAACCTCGACGAGAAGCATCTGAAGGCGATGCACACGCGAACGAATTTGCGCCGGTTGCTGGATTACGTTGCGAACAGCCAAGTGGAGAAGATAGCCAAAATGTGCGGCAAGGGTCTGGACCCCAACTTTCACTGTCACGAAACGGGAGGTACGTGTTAATTGCAACATCACCCGCCCAGTTATTTACATCCCTAATAACCTCAAGTCCAACCAAATTCCCTGCAAATTAACCCGGGCGTACAGCTTTGGCCATTCACATACGAATGTTTAAATATTTTAACATCTTCATGCACCATCCTACGCCTTGTCCCGATAAATAATATTCTTCATTGTATTAATTCCATTTCCAGTTTGTACTGTACTTTACATTTCAGTATTCGAATTTTGGGTTGGATTGAAATTAATGGGTCATCTGGTTAATTTTCGCGATACCTAGAATTCTGGTTGAATTAATAACATTATGGTTATTTTGACTAAAAATCGGGTAACTGGAATTAAAAGTTTATAATAATCACGAAAATTAACTGTGCATGTGGTTAATATTGGTATACCTTTTTCTTTGGGTAGGATATCGAACTAAATTAATAATCATGTTCGATGCATCAAAGCTGATTCAAATCAAAATTTCATAATTATCCGCAAATGTGAACAGTTACATTAATTAAATTTTAAACCGGAAGATTTACTAATTTGAAGTGGCATTTTCTACACTGAGAGAAATATATGAGTATATTTTACTAAGTGTTTTCGTAAAGTTGTGATATATTATCTTTCTTTTAAATAAATACTAATATTATTTCATATATTACGAATTTTTTATTATTAATTACCAAG
>JABFPN010002361.1:0-22678 GCA_022817305.1 Leptoteleia sp. ZL-2020
TCCAGATAGTTCAAAAAATTATCCAGATAGTAGTGTGCTCTACTATCTACAGATATTAAAGTTTACTATCACAGATATTCAGAAAAACTATCTAGATCATTATTTTAACTATCTATTTCTCTCAGTGCATATATGGATTAATAAAAAAACACAAACCCATATATGGCAACATATGTAATAAGAAAAAACATATATGTCCATATGTTTTATTGTTACTAGAACATTTAATACGTGGTTAACCATTTAAAGAGAACGATTGCAAATAATTTCAAGCATTTTTGCAAGCTACTCTATTACATTAACCAATGAAATACAGTCCCTTATTTTATAGTAAATTTACTGTGCATATCGTAAAGTGAGCCCAACAATCTCAACTTTATAATCTTGGCCGTAAAATAAAGCGCTTAAACTGTAATTTACCACGTGGAATAACAACTTGAGGGTAGTTAACAACGGGGATTCGCCGGGTGCAATTATGATATTCATTAAAATTTCACGAGTAACATTTTAGCTCGTAAAATCGAGAGCCCTTTGTCTGAGGTTTGGCGAGAGGTCCCCGAGCGTTTCGGGCGTAGTTAAAAAGACTGCCGTGCTTTCAGTCCGGGCTACCACCTTCCTACGAGGAGTACTTGTGCCACAAATACGCAATGCTCGCGCGCTCCCACACACCGCCGCCACCCTGGTCGGACTCTGTGAGCAACATCCAGCAGACGCGTCGAGAATTGTTAACGAGTCAACCGGAGCTCAGGGAATACCTCACACGGCAAGGTATTACGCCGACTAACACGGAAGTGCTCTCATATCATTACGTCACGCGGGATGCTAATAATTCTCACAATCAGCAAGCCCTCAGAAAGCAGGCGAGCGTCGCCAGAACCCAGAGAGCACGGCCTATGCCTCCTAGGTATGTCACTTCTTTTTTTTTTTCAACAATTAATTTATATTTCATTTTTACGGGAATAAATGTTATTGCCCGTGCAATGCCCTGGTAAAAATGAAACATATGGTTCATATATATTTGAACAGTTTCATACATGGAAATAAAAGAATCATATATGGATGTGTTTTTCCTTAATCCATATATGGTATATATATTGTCCATGTATGTTTTAACAAGTGGACATATATGTTTTTCCTTAATCCATATATGGCCATATATGGTCAATGTATGGAAATAATTGATTTCCATATAAGGAAATTATTAAATGCATATATGGCTAGAATATTATATCAATTATTGGAATATTATATCAATTATCCATATATGGACCATACATGTTTCATTTTTAGTAGGGATGTTTTTTATTATAAATAAATTATTTCATTTATTAGACTTTTTCGATTAATCTGTTCAGACGATTAATTCATAAATAAACAACTGCAACTTCACGTTGTGCCGATTAATTCATAAACTAACAACTGCAAATTCACGTTGTGTGCAAAATGCATACCTTTTATGATTCTAATCTAATTTAATCTAATAAATAATTATAATTATGCAAGTGATAAAATAATCTGTAAAGAATTGTAACAAATTTTATAACATTTAATGTATTTTATAATAATTAAATGTATTGCAAAGTGGGATTTAAGTTTGCTTATATGTGAAATTTAGAATATAGTATAAAAAAAGGTTATAATATAAATAACAATTGTATTATATTGAATCATAAAAACTTGTACAATTCTCACGAACTCTATTAAAACAATTTTCTCAGTGTATTCACTGTTTTTAAAAAATAGTATGTGATTTTCTTTCAGAATGCTTTTATATTTATTGATATACGATATCATACGACATTAAAATTATATTATTTTTTCTTTGTTTTTCATTAATATATTCTTAGACTGCCATTTAATAATACTGCTCAACTTCATAAACAAAAGGGATCGTTTTTCAATAAGAGCAAAAATGAAAAAAAAATAAAACTACTATTTTAAGTAATTAAAAAAGTTTTCATTTCATCAAGGTAATTTTTTTTTTAATTTGTAAAGTGATCATAATTGCTATTATTGTAGAAAAGTTAGGATAACGGCCAACTGCAAAATGCTAAATGATCGTTGGCGAATTTTAATCAAAATTACATTACGCGCGTATATTAAATAAGTGAGTTAATCTACATGGGACACGTCCTCATTAAAGATAACATTCATTATAAGTTCAGGTTAATCATTTAAACTATGCGTTACACGATTATTATTAATTATTTACCGAATATCATTTTGTACAATATTCCTAACAACACATTACTGTCACTATTATTTAAATTTTTTTATTTTATTACATTTGTCAAATATTCGAAATTTATAATTTCTAAATGTAACAATTACACATATTTTTTATTTAAAATAATGAAGCTATCATAATGAAGAAAAATATTGGTTCAATTACCGCTCCATTTTTCTGCATAAAATGACCCTTTTATAATTTTCAGTAATTTCAATTTATATAATAATGACTTTAAATTGCTCTTTTGCGCAGAAAGAAATTAAAGATTAAATTGAATAGCAAAAGAGCATTTTCATTTTGCATTAATGAATTGCATTTGACTGTTCGTTTCTTTAAAATAACAATGTAAACGAAGCAAATGGTTAACCATATCCATTTACTATAATCCTTCGATAACTTAGAATTTAGAAAGGCGCCACTTGCAAAAATTGTCTTCCCGAATCCCACCTGAGCACCGCGCATTTTCCATTACAATAAAAGTAAAGTGCGCCACTTTTATTCCACCGTTATTACATATTTTCTGACCTGAATTTTATTGAAAATGACACGATACGCAAGAAATATTTTCTTCCCCCTAATTACGCCGTGCGCGACTTGCATCTCATTTTAAATATAAAATATGTTTGTTGATGCAAAGTTGAAAAGGTCAGAGCCATAATCTTCCAGGTAAATAACAAAGTTTCATACGTCAAAAAGTAAAAAAAAATATATCGTCGAAAAGTTGAAGAATTTAATTGGATCATTTTTCTTAATGCCTGGAAATGAAAAAGTTTCCACGCACTGACTTACAAAATTTCAGATCAATCGAAAAGTTATTGTTGTACCAAATGCAGGAAACTCGTCCTTTCACGCATTATTAAGTCCTTTTCGTTGATAAATATTTTATCGTCGTCGTGACTTCTCTAATTAAAGTTAGCATTTCGCACTAATCTTATTGCTTATAACAAATTACAGTTTATCAAATTTGTCAGAATATCACAAATTCGTATTCATCGCATATTAGTTACAAATTATTTGATATGATTTAATTACAATTTAGATGTAATAGTTTGCATAATAATTGCACAAATATGTTGCAATTACTGAGTAAACATTCGAACATTGTGCTAAGTTTATTTTGAGACACCTGGTGCATGAAATTTCGCAATATCTCAGTATGATTTCATGTTATATGCAAATGTGAAATCTGACGTACAATTATACAATGAACCATCCATAATATTCCTTATTGAGATTGCCCCGACACGGTCTTATCATGTGCTATCACTGTTATTATGTTTCGTTGTATCACTCTGAATCCCTATTAGAATACTAATAAGACTGTCTTAAGTTATCCCTTTAGTACGAGATAAATTAGACATTCAAATCCAAATCATTAGTCCGTCAAAGTCGTTGCAAATTTTCAATGGACATAAAATTTAGTGCTCAATTATGTTAATTTTATTATTATATTAAAATCCAATTTCAATGTAACACAATTGAATGTACAAAACGTGATAGTAACGTTTAATAGATTTTCAAATGAGCAGATACATAGAATGATATATATAGACATATTTCCAGTTAACTGTATATTTCTTTTAGACTTTAGTTAAATACTAAAAATCATTATTCGAAACATTTAATTTAAAGTAAAATGTTATCAATTTTATTTAAATAGTATAATTACTTTTTGAAGATAAAGATAATTTGAAACTTAAAATCTGAACCTATACCTTCAAGAAAACATGTTGTAAACATATTTAATCTCATATTAAATGATGAATAACAAGCAGTTAATATGGTAAAAGCGAGTGTATTAAAATTTAAATGGATCAGTTTTACTATGTACACATTTAACCACTTATACTGTGGTATTAAATTAACCCAGTGTACACTGAGAGTTTTATTCCTTTATCACAGACCTAGTAAGAATGAAACGTGTATGGCCCATGTATGTTTTAACAATATCATATAAGGAAATAAAAAATTCATACATGGACATGTATGTTTTAATTGATATAATATTCTAGCCATATATGCTTTTAATCTCCTCACATTGAAACCAATTATTACCATAAATCAACCATGTATGGCCACATATGGATTAAGGAAAAACATATCTTCATGTATGAATTTTTTATTTTCCTACATGAAACTGTTAAAACATATATGGAACATGTATGGACCATATATTTTTCACTTTTACTTGGAAATATATTCAAAAACTTTTTAAATTTTCTGTATCATATTATATTATATGATATAATATGATATGCATTGTTTAAATATTAATTAAATCACTCACCCAAACAATTTCAGGTCACAGAGCGAAACCCGGGTGCAAAATCAGCGTGTTCCGAACATGTACGAAGATGGCGCATTCTGCATGGAGACAACGGCCATACAGTCAGCCTTCGAAAATGATGTGTCATTCTGTAGCATTATGTAAATAGAATTAATGTATAGATGTAATGTACTTAAAGCAGGGGATTAACTTTATGAAACGAATTAACCCTTAGATGCACGAACTACCCATTCGACTTGGACTACTTTGATCAAGCCGCGGACAAGCGCATTTTGAATTTCGCGCCAAATTGAGAAGCAAGTAGTTGTTAATTTAGTCGCAATTGAACGGGTCAATGGTGTACTAACAATCGTTTATATCTGAATCAGTATATTTAATATTATCGAATATTAAAAAATACATTTAATAATATCAAAAATGTTAATAATTGTATGAAACAACTTTCAATAATTTTTGTGCAATATCAGAATACTAATGCAAAGAAACTTTTCCATTATAGGGATGTTCTCTGGACAAATTGCAAAATTGTTATTGTGGATAATTTGTTGAATTTTATTTAACGCACTAATTCGATATTTTGATAGTATTAATTAAGGTGATACTGTGCAGATATTATTTTATTATAAAATATAAAACGATTCATGGGTACTTGGACGACTTGTTCGTTTAAAAGAATAGTATTTTTGAAAATGAGAGCCAGTAAATGTTCAAAGTGCCAAACATTAACTTTTTGATTTATGCATCTAAGGGTTGATCATTTGCAGGAGCCAACGAATGAATTATGTGAAATAATGTTTGTTTGAAACATATATATATATTCCCGTGATGTAAGCTGATTGAATCAACATTGATAAATCAAGAAAACGTAATATAATATGATCTCATAAATTTTAATAATCGTTTCCTTGAATTATACACGGAAATGTGTAATATTAATTTTTTAAAGTAAAATTATATCTTACAAAAATTCAGTATAAGATATAATTATAATCGTTAAATTTTTTAAAATACCCTAGAAGGGTAATTTTGGTTGACGCTGACCATAGTTTTTTATGATATTATCTATAAAATTGTACCATTCATTATAATTAAATTAACCGTATTATATTATATATTATATGGTAACTATATTTAAGTGACAAACAAAAACTTTAATTACTCTTTTTGAAAACAGAAACTAATTGAAATATATTTTAATTAATTTCTATATTCTTGAAATTGTTAATTCAACAAGTTATTTGTAATTTAAATGTTTAATGATATTAAATATAAGATAAAATTGAGCTGATGTCAATCCTATTGCTTTTAATTTAGTAAATTTTATGGAATTAATGGAATAAAAAATTAATTCAAATAAATTGAAAAGAAGTTAAATGATTTGATATTTACAAATTTTTTACATGCATGGTTCAATTAAACCGGATTTTATTGACGCTAAAATCCGCCAAATTTATTCCGAATGTGAGAGGCGTCAAATATTTTTTTAAAAAAATGTCAGCGGTAAAATTGAAAATTGATCTTTATGATACGGTTTCTTTGTTATTTGACTAAGTCGATTCGATCAAACTTGGATTCTTACATCGAAAAACTTGGATCGTGAGATAAGAAACAGAATAGAATTAAATAAAAAAAAAAAAATAAGAGTTGTTTCCGAAATGTTTAATTTTATTTCAACGTCACACTGCCCGTCTGTATGAAAGCTCTTAACTTGTATCTCAATAAAAAAAAAGAAGCAAAAAAACAACAAAAAACTTTTTTTCTAAAAATGTTTTTATTTTATACCAAGCGCCTGATGTTCGCAAGAAAAAAATCCTAACAAAAACCACTGAACTTCTTAAGCTTTTAAGGTAGGAAATCCATGAGTAACGCCTACTCAAACAGAAGCTAAATTTCAGATATAATATCCCCCAAGATGTATGGAATTTGATACCGTTAATAAAAATATAGGTTCCGTATATAATAAAAGAGATAATTCAATATAAAATGAACTCAAAATATATTAAGTATGTGGGAAAAATATGGTATTTACACTAGTTAAACATAAAATTGTCTGCGTAAACAAACTTTGTTGCTTTTTTTTATTATTGAACTTTTATTATTAAGTTCAAATGTAAGACTTCAATTGATAATGGGAATCACGGCTTTCCTACCTTAAATACAACCCAAGCGAAAAACAGGGGATATGTGTTCATAAAAAGGTATCGGAACTGGGCTCAGAACCAATCGAGCGACGGCACAAATATTATAAAAGGATCTCGCGGGTTGCGCATAATTTTACCCGACAAATTTGGTTGTACAAAATAACATGTAATCACGTTCCAAAGTAGCCGACGTTAAGATGCACGGAGGGAAAGCGTAGGAAGTGTTGAAAATATATAACGCAATAATTATGTTTCATACTGAAAGGCATATAATTAGGTTAATTTGGAAAAGTCTGTCGTGTAATTTAAATTTTCAACGAGAAACTGAAACGTTATCTGTTTTAATTATTTCGTACAATTGTATACGTTTATAACAAAATGCTTTTACAAGTTTTTATACCGTGCATTAAAAGAAATTAATAGCACTACAATAAAAATTAATAATTCGTTTGGATTATTTTTCTTTCGTTTGCAAATTCGAAGAAAAGGTGAATTAAATTAGCGAAATTCATCAAATCCGTGGAATATTTCCATTTAATATGAAATATTATTTATAATTTATAAAATATTCATTCTATAAATAAAGAAATTCAAATAATTTAAAATACTTTTTATTGTTAATTGTTTCAGATAAAATTTTAATTTTAATTTATATATTTGAATTTTTATGAGTTCAAAAAATAACAATGCAGCACGGTGATAATGTTACTGTAATTGATAAGAATAAATTTCTACGGTTTGCCTTTCATTTCATTCATTTGTGGGTTCATTGTGAATTAAAATCAACAAACCGGTATAACCTGTAAAATATATACCTTTTTCTCCGTGCCAAAATAATAAGATAATCAAACAAATTTAAGAAAGTTGTTCTTCCATTAGAAATATAGATTTTCCAGTTTTAAAGTAACTTTTATATTTATTAGTTGTATTGGTATATTATATATAAATTTGTTAAACATACACTCTTAGAACAATAGAAGCAAAGAAAACATATTCAACAAATTACGGTATCCATAATGAAAGTCGATGTACTTGAGAAATTCATAAATACTGTTATATAATATAGTTTATTTTAAAATGAATTAATAAGAAGCTGAATTAAATTAACAAACATTTGAATGTTATAAGAATATTGTAGAGAACACTATAAAAAGAACTCTGCATTGGCTCGACTAAAACTATGTTATGATGAAAGATGAAACGTAAACATTGAAAATGAAGAAAAATAAAACAGCAATGTTTTGCTTTTATTTCAGCTCTATGTTTACCTTCAGCTGTTTTCGACACAGTAAAGTCCAACCAATATCTATTCCTTTACATTTAATTTAATAATATAAATTGTTTTGAATGTATTAGAATTTGTTGAAAATCTTTTCTTCTGTATATTTTCTTGTCTAAAAATATTTTCAATATCTACAAAATATGGTTTTGGAATAAAACTGTCATTTGAAAATTGACCTGTGACAATATAATAATTATGAATATTAACAGGTACGTTAAATTGTAAATAAAGTCTTATTATTCAAAATTATACAATTGTTGGGTTAGAATGTTCACTTTTAAGAGTGTATTTTAACGTTACATCTTCGTTTAAAAATGTTATATGGCAAGCAAATTGAAATGTAAAAGCAAATTAATTTCTTTTACGAATAATTTTGTATAATTTTTTAATAATCTACTCATTTAAGAAATTGTTTCTAGCTCAAAGGATGTGTTTTAAAGTGTTCAAAGTGTACAGATACGTTATATTTAACGTGAATTTAAAATATTTTATACTGGCTGTTTACGATCATTAACAATAATTATGAGAGTTTAATTTGTACATTTTACAACTTAATTTTAATTATTTTATCATACTGGCTATCAGGGTATTCGGTTGATTACAAATATATCTATCTAAAAATATTCATGAAAATTTATAATTAATTTATGTTTAAGAATACTTTTTTAAACAAAACATAAACGATTTTTTAATATACTTTTCAATTTTGTTGAAGCCAGATAAAGTTAACAAAATTTAAATACAAAATTCCTTTTATATTGCCTTTAAAGTCATAACAAAGCTTTACAAGTGATATTAAAAAACTTAAACTTGAAAAAACTTTTTTCAACTTTTTTCCATTTTCATTCAGTGCAGTAAAAATTGAAATTAAAGAAAGTTTAAATATGAATTTTATTTATACTTCCTTTTTCAATATGTATATGTACACTTTTAATTTTAAATTAACCTTACAATAGAATACTCTGATTTTTAATATGGAAATAAATATTTTCAAGAGAGCTGACAACATTAATTAGTGCACGAATATAATAAAATCACGTTGGATCAAAATATAATTAACAAGATTACAAGGTTCATTCAAATTTATAATTAAGTTTGATTGAACTCTTACATAGAATTGATTAGATATTGATTCAATAGGGATATTAGGCTTTAAGTTTTTGAGGTTAAGAGTATTGATGTAACATAAAAAAAGCAAAGTCAGTAAACGACTATTTGGAGCGATAATTTAAATTGAATAAAAATGAGCAAACTCCCAATTGCATTTACTTAAAGGCAACAGGCTAAGGGAATTGATCTGATTTTGTCGTCGTCTAATTCGCGACACTTTTTTTCAAACTTCATCCCACACAGCACAACAAATTAGATGCAAACTTCTGACACAAGTGTGCGAGCAAAATATTTCATAAGACAACTCTCGGTAATCTAACGAATACAATGTTTTAGGATAGTCGACAAAACATCTTTTAGGATGATTTAGATTTTTGCTGTGTACCGACAATTGATGTTAGCGGACAATTAAATTAAAATAACGGCTTATTAACAAAGTGTTATACCAATAAAACATAAACGTGTTACATATGGACAACGTCTTTTAATCAAAATATTGCATGATGGATAAGTGTTGTGACATTTTACTACTGAAATATTTCATGTATTTTTGCGACCGTTTGATCAACCTGTTTAGTTCACCGACAGTAAATCAACAAAAACTTATTTAAAATGTTCAATTTATGGACAAATGTAAAATGAAAATTATATATATATATATATACATATATATTCACATAAGTATATTTTAATACTTGTACATGGTACAACAATTTTATGGCAACTTAAATTTGATCACATATAATAATGTAAATGTTGGAATAATACAAAATTGTTGTTTAGTTTAATACTTTTGATTGATCCATGGTACCTTTGAAAAAATATGAAATACATTATAATATTAAATTTATATAACAAACTGTTTCTTTGAAAAGCCATTCGAAAGTATTTTTTAATCATAAAATAATAATATAACATTTGACTGGAATAGAAGATAATAAAAGTCACGTTAGAGAATAATTAAATTGTTTGAAATAATGAAAATATTTGAAATGCAATTTTAAAAACCTGTCCCAATTGGATTCGTGCTGAGTGGGTTGAAATACTGTGAACTCTGGTAATTAGTCTCTTAAAAAAAAAAAAACAATAATACGCAATAATTGTAAAAAATAAATATTTCCATGAAATAAATGTAAGATAACTGAAATGATAATGGATGTACATGTCGAACAAAAGCAGAGTCAAGTCATATAGCACAAATAAACGTAAAAGTGTATATGTAAATGTCAAATAAATTGCACGAAATTACAATTATACAGGGTGTTCCAACTTAGCACAGTTCCTTTCAACAACGTTCCGCATTTTGAACGACAATTTGAAAATGAACAACTTTTTGAATCATTTCAACTAAAAGAAATATATATATATTGAGATGTATATTGAGAGTATATTCAGAAAAAGAAACGATTAATGAAAAACGAAGGATTTTGTAAAAAGAAATCTTCAAAGTTTGCTGAAAGGAATGACTTTTGAATTCAAACTCCCGTGTATATTATAATACATAGTTGTAAGGGTTCAAAGATGTCGATAAATATTTTTTATAGCTGAAAAGGTGAATTAATTTATTTTCGACGAAAAACTATGTATTGTGATATATGTACCTCTACAATGGACAGTGTATTTTTTACTTTTAAGCGCGATATACACACTATTTTCCAAAGATTGTTGAAGGCTAACCACTACCAAAGACGTTCCAAAGTAATCGTACAATATTTTGCGTTGTCGCATGAATGTATATATTTTTCTTTCGTTATGATGTATCAATGAAATATATTTATTTTTAACTCTAATTTATGTTTATTATTAATATCGATTTCATTACCTCACATAATTCACATTGGAAACAATTGATGCATTTGGATGCATTTAACGAACTGCAACGTTCTTCCAACAATCTGAAATTTTCTACCGTGGAAGCACACGCCATCTCAGCGGTGGCAGTTTTAAATACTAAATTTGAATTTTCTATTTCAACAAATCGGTAATTTTTTTATTAACAAATATAATGACTAAAGATTTTACATAATTTTAGTAATTTAACATTGTAATAAAAGTATGTATATTTTTAAAAAAATATTTTGAGTGCATTCATACAAAAATATGTATCAATTTCTTATCAACGCAAGAAAATTATAGTACTGAACTGATGCCTGATATATTTGATGTACTAGTAATGTTACAATTACCTACAAAAACGGAGACCTCAATGTAGAAAAAAATTGATGCACTTCACGATTTTCGTCCAACAACGCCGAAACCGCCGAAACTCATCGAACGCCATTAAACGTACAAAAGTATCGGACCTAATCTTTCTTACCAAACGGAAGCCCGCGCCGCTCTAGCGGTGACGGTTGTAAGTATTATGTTTAAATTTTAAATACGAAACGTTACGATTAACAAATCGGTAATTTTTGGTAGAAAAAAAATATAAATTAATATTAGACAGAACAATAATCATCTACCACTATAATAAAATTAATTATTTGTAATTTAGCCGAATATTTTAAGCATATTTAATAAAAAATAAAGCTTATTCTAAAATCAATTTTCAGCACTCTTATCTTTGTTTGAGTCTTTTGTTTTTATATCTCCATTTTATATGAATAGAATTGTCTGTCTTTTTTTATTCAAGAAATTGTTCAAGCTAGAACGTGCCACTGGTTTTAAAACGTGGCCGTAGTATGAATATATTTATAAAATAGAACTGCGATTGTTTTTGCATCAGTCGAATTTGTTTATGCAAGTTTTAAGGTTTTCAAAGCTTTTTTCAAAGTTTTAAAAAAAAATGTCGTGCAGTGTTTTGAAATGTCTTAATGACTTAAGTAATTCTAAAGCGTTTTATAGTAATTTAGGGAATTTCAAACAGTTTTAAAGTATTTAACGCATTTAAACGATTTTAAAAAGGTATGTAAGATCATCTACGACCATCTAGAACGTTTATTTCAAAAGCATTGTAAGTTATTTAATATCAAAGTTTTGCTTCTCAATAGGTTAAAAAAATTTAAACATTTTCTTGTTTATTTATGTTTTGTATTTATTAAAAAGTTGTTGTAATTGGAAACGTTGTATATATACATGATTTACAATATTTACAATATTCACACGTTTATTAAAAAAATCAAAAGCAGACATATAAAAGCAAAAGTAGACATATATATTATTCATAATATTATACATGCTTCCTTTTAAGTTGTAGAATAAGATCTCAAATTAGAAGCAATCAAATTATTCATAACTATCAGGGGTGATTTAAATTTCGTTGATTTTAATGCCTGCGTAATATTTAACGATATATTTGTCAATAGCTGAACAGATCGTTGGTCATTCGGGTTGATTTCCATAACACATTGATTTAACCAAGGCAAAAGTGCATAATTATTTACGAGAAGTTTGCACGATACTGGTAGCTTTGTAGCTGCTTCGACAATTTCTAAAATGAGTGTCTGTAAAAAGAATTAAATTATTTTGTGAATAAAACGTTTCTCTACTAAAATTGTAAAATAATATTCATCAACTTATTTCATAAGTTATTAATATATTTTAAATTGTTGTACCTGACACTCCTTGTTTGCTAAAACGCAGTTATAAAAACTAAATAGAAGTTTGAAAGCATGTAATTTTATGGCAATTCGAACATCACTTTCAGCTTTCATTCCATCGCGAATGACTTCCAAAATAAATCGTCGGTGTGTTTTGTGCTCAACTTCTGAGCTGTGCAAGAAATTCAAAAATTCCGGGATCTCGTTTAAATTCAGTGCAGGCTTTGCCCTGATGAAAGCATGCAACGATGCATACAATGGATGCTCGTTCATAATCAAGCTTACTTTGGCCATGAAAATTGCAATGAACCCACTCAGTTTTATATTATTTAATTTAGTTTCTGGAACCGCTTGCATTCCGTTTCCTAACACTTGAAGAAATTGTACCCATAAAAGTACATCATGTTTAGAACTGAAAAAAATTATTCATAAAGATTTGATGTATTAATTATGAAACCTAAAGAATTATTATAATATTAAAATAATATAATGAAATGAATTAAAAAAAAAAAAGATTATTTTACGAATGCATACAATACTAACCTGGCAGCAATTAAATGATTATAAAATCGTTGAATCACATTATAAGCTAGTAAACGCATTTGATCAATTTTACTAGTCAAAGCTATTAAACTCAGGGCCAAGCCACCGCAACGAATAAACTTTTTATATGGAACAACATTTTGTTCAGCTAATAACACATAGAAAAGTGGTAAATAAAATGCTGGATCATAGATCTCTGAAGGGGAATCTAAACATACGTCCTGAAAGAAAATTTTATTAATGAACTAATTCATATGAATAGACAATTTAAAATACATTGGACTTCTACACATTTGCTTTTCACTTCTTTTCCTTCCACACTGTGGTGTGATCAATAAGATTTAAAACAATGAAATCGAATATTGCAGTTGTGCAGTGACCTTCTGCACCGGAAAAGCAAATATGTGGAAGTTTCAAGTTCCCATAAAAGCAAATGTGTGGAAATCAAGTATAAATTACTAATGCAATCGACAAATCATTGTTATTCAAAGGATTAATGTTAATACCTGTAATTTTCTTTTAAGAGGAAAATTCTTGATTGTATTATGAACTAATTCCAGATCTAATAAATCGAAAAATTGTGTAGCGGTTGGCTGTCTCCATAAAGCTGCACTTTTTTCTTCTCGAACACTATAGTGCATTGCCGCTGCTTCGCCAAATAAAAATGGTTTGTATTCTTTATTAATTTTTTTATGCTTTTCATAAAATTGAATTATCTGTATAAACAAATTGCGGTATTATTGTAAGTAAAATATAATAAAAGAGCTATTCAAATAGAATAAATACATTAGGATATACCCATGAAAAAAATTTATATAGATTGCCATATATGCCAACATATATACGGCATACGCCACCTAAAATTTTTTCATGGGTATATACGCATACAAATATATATATTATATATATCAAAATTGTCAGGGTTATTATAGATTAATTGTTACTTACCATCAAAATAATTTGGTCGCTTTCACTTAAAGTAGCATTGTAAGCTGACAAATAAAGGGGAATTTGACTAGCTAACATAACAGAATTGTTTTTTCGTATTAATGTCCAAAGCAGTTCTAATAAATCTCCTGAAAAAATTATTAATTTTGTTTTCATATTACATTATAATACATTTGTTTTAATTGAATATCAAACCAATTTATAATTCTTATGTATTATTTAAATAATTTCATATTTTATTTATAATTTGTGTTTTTTTTTGTAACTTACTTTTAACGTCGCTATTTTTTAACATTATGTTTATAAATTCTGAATGTGATGTAGTCATCTCGAACATAGTTTTCACATACTCTTCTATGCCATTATCTTCATAGGCGACCTCACAAACTTCACTCAACATTTTCATCAATCGGTTTGGCTCTTTATTTTTTGAAACGTTCAATCCTAATTTTAAGGAAAATCTTGTAAATTGTGGCCAAGAACTACTTTTACTTAATTCTTCGAAATAGGTCCCTTTCGATTTCAATATAGCTGCCGTTTTTTGCACAATGTTGCACAAGAAATTGAGCTTTTCTGTATCTTTTCCATTTTTTTTAAGAATATCAATCATAATGAAAACAAGAACTAAAAGGAAGTTTTGAGTATTACAAATATCATTGATATTCTTTGCAAATAAAACTTCTAAAAGTTCTAAATATTGTGTATTCAATACATTAATTTTATCTCCATTTTGTAAAATTGCTTGACAAATTTCTGTGCAAACTTGGGGTTCTGAAAACATTTTAAAAATATTAAAAACATGTTGGCTTGAAATATTATAAAATTTTAAAGTATAAATGGTTTAGGAATTTACCGTAATGATCTTTAATTATTTTCATCACTGCATCTTTATTTTCTGGTATCCAATAAACGGTTTTCTCAGGTTTGATCAAGTATTTTGTAATTTTTGGTTTATAAGTGTGATATAATTTTAACAGAAACTTCTGCTCCCAATTACGGTTCAAATTGAATGTTATAATTGGAAATACAACTTTAGATTGCTTCAAGACATTTGCGTTATTACTAACAATTTTAATAAACTGTGCTGCCAAGATTGCATTTTTGGAAACAAGAAATGAAAGTAGTTGAACCAAAGATGAACTAATATTATTTGTAAAAAACGATGTGAAACATTCTGTAAATATAAATAATATACATTTAATATAATTTTTAATGATACTAAATTTCTTTTATATATCAAGTAATTAATTAAAATCTTACCATTATTAATAATCGATATATGCGTTTCATACTTTTTAAAATATTCCAACATACACTCTTCCCATTCCTTCAACTCGGTAATCTTTTCTACTTTTAAGTCATTATAAATTTGCACAAATTCTTTGATAAAGTCCTCATTTTCAAATAGTTTTATTTCATTTCCATTTGTGAGACAAATAGTGAACAATTTTGGAATCAAATGTCCCAAATCTGACAATTTTACTTCTTCTTTATTAATTATGTAGGTTTTATCAAACTTTATAGCTTTATTTAATAATTCCGTCGCGTCAATTAAATTTATTCCGAAAATATCAACTAATTCAATCATAATATTTTTAAACTTTGGATTTTCTTTCTCAAAAATTGACTTTAATTGTTCACCTAATTTATTTCGGTATGGCAAAATGTAGTTTAAATTAAAGAATTCATTATGACCTTTTATAAATGTTGTTATCTCACAGAAAGATTTTGTGAGTAATTTTTGACATTCTTTCTTTTTTTTATATTGTGGGTTAAAGCTGTTTAAAATCGTTGGATGATTAAAAATCCATTTATAACATTCTTCGCGACAATATGAATCATTTTTCGATTCTTCCAATAAATGAAAGATGACATTTTTACAATTATTGCTAATTGTTTCGGTAAGAATTGAATTTACAGTTAATTGAGTGATACAGAAAATTGTAGTACGGAAGCTACTGGTAAAATTGCAGAGGGAAATCTGATTTTTCAACAATTTCAAATCAATTTCATTACTGCTTAATAAATTTTGCATAAGCGAATTATCAGTACAAGAATTTAAAATTAACTCAATGCTAATATTTTTTGTTGTCCAAGATTTAAAATAATTTATTAAGGACAAGTTATTAAAATCGTTTATCACGTTCATAAAAATATTTAGCGATATTTGCGAATGGAAAAAATCATTCAGTACTTTAGTGAAAAAATTAAGAATCTTTGATTTCGATTTTGTTTTCACTTTTTCTATAGCACAACATAAAAATGGAGAAATTGTCGAAAAATTGTGCATGTTTGAATCCTTGATAGAAGTATTATTAAATAAACCTGCAAATAAAAATTAAATCGTTATATAAGAATTTCTAAAAGTATAACGAATCTAATTTAAAGATAACAAATTATTACTTTCTAAAATATCTTCTATAGCTTGCGCTGTACAAATCTGTTCATCTTTAAACTCCTCAACAGTGGAAATCATATTTAAATATTTTTCGTTATTTTCCATAGTAGTTTTAATTATCTTAATTAACCAACGAGTGACTTGAAGTCTTTCATCTATATTTTCAATGCAAGAAATTCTTTCAATCCAAATATCAATTTCATCCGCATATCCTTGAAAAATTATTGACAAAAGCCCCCTCAGAAGACCTTTATTATTATTTTCAGATACAAGTAAGATCACACTATCTTCAAAAATATTCTATAATAATAAATAAAATTGATTAATTAATATGATAAGGTTGATTAATGACAATTAATTAATTAAGAATCATTAATTAATGTAATAATTAATCATGGTTGTACTTACATTACTTGCTTCAAATATACTTGGATCAACTAATAACAAAAAGCGAATCACTTTAATTTTTAAATCTGCAACAATTTTTGAATTGTCTTCTTCTATTTCATGTAAATTATTTAAAAAATTAGCAGGATCAAAAGTGGAATCTATAAAAACTATATCAGGAATGATTTCCTGATAAATTAAAAATAATTCCATGATAGAATCTAGATATTTTATTTTTGAAGGAACTGAAATATCAGTGCAAGAAGTTTCTTCGTCTGAGACGTCCACTGAGTTCCATACTTTTAGAAGTGTATCTGGATCTGGAATATTCTATAAAAAAAAACAAATACAAAACAACAATAAATAGAATAAGATAAAATGATTTTCTCTTTAATTTTTTTTTGTGTTTAATAATTACTTACTTGAATGACGTATTTTTTAATATTTTTGTTTAATAAATCAATGTTGAATTCACTTTTATTAATATTTTGCAAAGCTTGAACTACTTTTGTCAGCATTACTTTAAGTAATCCAATGCCTTCATAGCGACATATTATATGTTTACTTTCAATAGATTTAGTAACTACATTATTCACAATTTTTGAAGGCAAACATAAATTTAACAAAGCATATGATAACTGTATTGGCGAAATTTGCGTTGAAAACTGCGACAATATGTCATTAAGATTTATTGATTCAATTATCTGAAAAGTTAAAATATGTATTAAATATATATATGTAAATATGTATATACTTTACATTTTATTTAATATCAAGTCTTATGCATAGCACTTCACTTTTTAAGGAATTATTAATGATGTAAAGAATAGTCAGAGTGAATTACAAAAAAGTTTCCAACATACGTTTTTAACATATCTCATAGCAAAAATCCATTTTTTTGAAATGCGTGGATCTAAATATGGTTCAACATAATTAAACTGACTTTTGATTAAACTAGGACAAGCCGTTAAAATTTCAATAATCAGTTTGGCAGGTTTTTCGTGTTCCCATGGACATTCCAAGTTTTTGAGAACAGCATTAATTATTTGATTGTTTCCTCGCAAATTTGAAGAATCTGTAATTTTATCTTGGAAAATAATTCCATGTTTTTTTGAAGTCAGAAGAGTTAGAAGAAAATCGTGGAGTGTTTCAATGACGATCTAAAAACAGTTAAATTTAATGTTTCATTTTTACATAAAATTTCATAATTAGTATTAATTAAATTTTATACGATGTTGAAAGCTGATTGTTGATAAAGATAATCAGGTACCTCTTTTTCTTCTGGTAATGTAACTCCAGAAGTCTTCGTTCCTTTAATGTATGGACAATTGTCAGGACCTTTCCAATTGTATAAATTTATTAAACTTTCAATCACCCGATTATTGAAGATAGATAACTTGATTGTTTTTGAAATGCTTTTTCTTTCTAGGACATGTTGTTTAATTGTCATTAACACCATACGAACAATATCGTATGAATCATAAAGTAAGTCAGAAAAAATGATAGACAATGCTGCTCGCTTGTCTAGAAATGCTTTAGTTAATTGCAAATTATCCTGAAGGAGAAATGCAAGGATAAAATGAATATAACAAGTGCGAACGCTATTTGGATCTTTGGGATTGACCTGTTTGGTCAAAGTTAAAACCATTTCTGGATGCAGCGACAAATGATTGAGTAGTTCACGAGATAAAGGTATGCTCAAATAAACAATAGCTGATAACAATTTTAAAGCAACACGTCGCTGCTTGACATTGCTGTTGCTGGACAACATACTATGGATTAAGTCAATATGTTCTTTTATAAATAATCTGCATGCTCTTTCTGTGTTATTTATCAATTTTTCATCATATTTTGCAGCAACTCTAAAACAAAATAAGAGGAATTTGAAATAAAATTTAAATTTATAACTTGTAAATTTATATTCAAATATGTCTCTAATTTTAGATATAATGAAGTGAATGTATTATTTACATCTATTACTTATTATATGTGAAAAAAGACCCTTGTGTATATAATTTACAAGTACTATTTTATTTTTTTTAATTTTTCATTATAGTCTTAAATCTAATAATTAATTAAGAAACAAAATAAAATTTTAAAATATAATATAAACTCCAAATTAACATGTACACTAATTCATAATATTTTATTACATTATACCAGAGAAGATTTTTTCATAGCAAATGGAAAAATTTGACTTTATATGTTATGAAATTGACTATTTACAGTATAATACTTTATA
This sequence comes from Leptoteleia sp. ZL-2020, assembly GCA_022817305.1. Classification (NCBI taxonomy): domain Eukaryota; kingdom Metazoa; phylum Arthropoda; class Insecta; order Hymenoptera; family Scelionidae; genus Leptoteleia; species Leptoteleia sp. ZL-2020. The sequence goes on from JABFPN010002361.1 coordinate 19,108, forward strand.
TTATCTTTTTTGTTTGATTTCATATCACTTCCAAATCAAAAATATATACACATATTATGTTTACATTTTCATTCCTGAATATAAGAAATATTATTAAATTAATTTTTATTTTAATTGACTTTATTTTATTTCAACTGAGAATGCTTTTGCTTGTGAATTCTGATTTAATAATTAATAGAGACACGACAAATAAAAGTTTTAGCAGATAAACATTTGTTAAGTAAACACAAGTCTTACATAATCGCTGTAATTCCAAATTGATAATACTATTATACACAGCTCTGAGAAGGTCTGATTTTATTAAAGGAAACAGTAAAGGTAATCATTGTTAATAATATTATATTGAATAATTTCTGCAATCAGAGATTAGTTTCTGTCTCTATATAATATTAAAATAAAGTTTGTCGTAATTAACTATGAAGAAACATTATATAATTATGTAGTAAGAAATTACTGTTTGTACTCAAAATTATTCACAGAAGAAACAGAATAAACAAAGTAAAATGTATACTTTACAGTAATATTTTTATTTTTATCACATATTGATGTTGAATTATGTTTTTAAGAATTAATTGTTACATTATTTATTTAATATGATAGATATATAATATAATAGTAATTTAATTTATAATAACAAATGTGTTAGAGTCCAAATGTTAATTATAAAGCCAATATTATAATATAATTGAAATTATAAACAGATATTTATTAATACTTACTTGACGATTAAAATTTGCATTGCAGAAAAAACTATAGAGATATCATCAATATTCTTTTTATTTATTTTTTTAAGTATTGAAACAATTTCTTCTATGTTACCATTGGCCAGCAAATACTCATCTGCTTCATTATATTCTGCATTATTTTTGTTACAAGCTTGAACAAATTTTTTTAAGGCTCTTATACCATCTTCTGATGTAAATTTAATTCTCATTGATTTTCCATCCATTTTTTTTTCTTCCTCATTTTCTTTATTCTCAGGTGCCATTTTTGAAAATCAAATAATAAAACTAAAACATAAATAGTTACAGAATATAGATAATTTAAATATTGATAATAAACAATGTTATCTTAGTGATTTATAATATGGTTTTTACACACCCAAATAATAATTGTTGTATTTAATTATCGTTATATATAATATAAGTAATAATCTCAATTACTTAACTCAGTTGAAAATAAATTAATAATGAACACAATTTTTAATTTCATAATATACTTGACTTTAAGGTTAGAAGTATTAATCTATAGTAAACACTAAAAAATAATTTTACTTTAATATAACTCTTATTTTTTTTATCCTATACTTACTTTGAAATTATTTCACAATATTTCACGTTGCTATCTACAGATATCTACAACACTTACAATTTAATAAAATTGAAAACTTTTGTATATATTTGTTATTAAAGTTTGATTTTCAAATTACCACACGTGTTTTTAACAATAGGTATTCTAAATCATAAAGATAAGAATGTCGATTGAAAATTCTTTATGTATATACCTCATTTAATTTCTGTGGTCATATAAACATAGATATGACTAGCTTAGCTTCTGCGTGTCGGCAATATACCAAACTACGTGACATTGGTAGAATTTAAAATTTGGCGCCACTTATAAGTGTATAGAAATTAGAAAGCACATTGAAAAATACATTTACATATTTCGTAAATTGGAAGTAATTATTTATTTTCTCAGAGTTATGTCCTGTTTTATACAAATTTAAACATTCATACTCATATTTAATGCATTATTAAATTTATAATAATTTTAAATTCTACTTATATTAATTAAATTAATTAATAAAATTAAGTTATAAATTCAACAATCAAGATTTCTTTACAACTCAGATCAATCAAATTATTACTTTTTTTAATCCAATTCAATTTTTTTTTATTATTTTGAAATTAACATCTTTCAAATTTTCAAATCTGATAAATATATTTTTATACTTAACTAAAGCATTCATTTGTTTATAAGTTGACCAAGAAATAATATGAATAATCATGTTGTATAATAATATATAAGATTAATGAGTTTTTAAAATCAGAAATCTGATAAAAAATGAAAGCTTGAGTACAAAAAAAAGCTTAATCACTACAAAAATGCTATAAATATCTTAATATCTATTTGCCAATTTTAGAGAAATTTGGTATATAACCAAATGTTGACCTTAAAATAAATCAGCTAAATTATATTTTATCCAATGGTAACTTTTTTTGAACTTCCTCTTTGGTTGAATATTGCTTTAAAAATTTCAATCCTATTGAATTTAAGATGGATCAGTGTAAAATGCAATAATTATTGTGCATTCTGCGTACAAAAAATCTGCGCAGAAAATGAAGCTAATTGGATTTTATCTTGAAATAGGTCTTCTATAAACGAATCGCGAAACCTTACAAAAATTGTCCCGTTGTAGTCACATCGCCATCCGGAAAGGCAAGCAGTTCCACGAACGCGATAAATCAAAATCGTAATTTTTGCCAATAATTATTATTTTGTTATAATTGAAAAGTGATCCAGCAGTTAATTTACTTGCGACCATTATTAAAATTAAATCTTAGATAAACTTTGTCGGAGGTTTTGGTGGTTGGATTAGCTTCAAATATTTTTTGAAAGGTAAATTTAAAGTTAAATTTGATTTTATGCATTGCTTATTACCTTATCATTTATAGAATTTTAGAATATTTGCAAAACACGATTAAAACTTATACCACGCAAATTGGATGTAATTTAATTCAAGGAACTCTGGGACTTAATTTTAATTTTATTAACTGTAATTAGAATGTTAAAAAACTGGAATAAAATAATTAACATTCAAACAACGCAAAAATTGCTATACCTACTGATTTTAAAAAGATATTATATCAATATAAAAACATTTTGCACTTGGTACAGTAAAATTTAACATTACATTAATAATAACTATAATTACATTATTATTATAGAATATTTATAGTTAATTAATTACATTATCAAGTTTAGCAGTTTGTCGATAATTATGATTTGAAAACTGAATTTGAAAGCTCAGTTATCATTTGAATACTTTTTACTAATTTAAGATAGTAATTTAGAATTTTTTTTCAATTATATGATCCCTTTACTAATAATGTTAGTAATTTTTAAAATAATCAATTATTTAATCAATACCTACCTAGTAGTTTTCAATTTATAAAAATCAAACTTTTTACTATATTTCCTTACATGTTATGTAAGAATGAGAATTGTTGAATTTTTCTTAGTAAAAAATTAAATTTGGTGTAATTAAATATTGTGATTAATAATTGACATATTAATACCAGCAGTGCAATTTAATTGCCATTAAACTCATTGTGACGCAGTGTAAATTTTTTATTAATTATAATAAAATGTTAAACTAATATAAAATAAACGAAATGAATCTGAATTTGTTTTAAAATTTATTAATTTAGATGATTCTTGATAATCTCCCTAGTAAAAATCAAACATATATGGTCATATATGGATTAAGAAAAAACATATATGGTCATATATGGTCATATATGGATTACGAAAAAAATTTTTTTCTTTATCCTATATGATCCATATATGA
>JABFPN010002362.1:0-22674 GCA_022817305.1 Leptoteleia sp. ZL-2020
TTAAGTTTTAGATAGTTTTTCCATGGAAAAATGTGGAATAGTTTTTTGACTGTACAAACTATCCGAATTTGACTGGTAAGAACCTAGCTAGGCTCTACACAGTCATATAATGCTCCAGTATTTATGGGCCAGAATCTGGACAGTATCTTGTCAGATCTGACTAGGCCAGTTGAACTGGGCAAAGTCTGGCTAGTACCACTTTTGAACTGGACAAAATCTAGTCTATTTTTTACTTGGGTACCGAGTTCGAACATGTTCGAACATTACATCATATACGCGTTCCATATATGGTCCATATATGGTTCATATGCAGTCCATACACTTTCCATATACGGTCCATACATGTCCCATATATGGTCCACACCTGTTCCATAGGCATTCCATGTCAGTTCCATATATGTCCCATGTTACGGTTCATATTAGTTCCATATCGTATCGACGTATCGAAATTTTTATGGCTCAGTGTAATAATTTCTTATTCATTCTTGCCATTGTATTTAAAAACTTAAAACAAATTAATTATATTCCGAGCAAAATCATATGGCGTGCATTAAAGAAAGAAAAAAAAAATATAATTGCAAAACGAATTAAACGCCGGTCCGCGTATTTCACGTGGTCTCAAGATCGTGCCACATTTTTTTTCCACCGACCGTAACATAAAGTTGCGTGGCGCAATTTTTTGTTACGTCCCGCGCGTTCCTTCTACTTTCGTTATAAATTGCGCGCGCAATAACCATAATTCATAGGGAAATGAGTGAACAATACCTCGCGATTGCCATGGCAGCAAAAATGCCTCGGAACCGGGCCGGACTCATCGCGGCCGTAAAACTGCTAATTACAAACTCAACGGCCATAATTTGGGGTTGAGCGCGCGCGGCTCCGCGAGATAAGGCGAAATTTTCAGTTTCAACCGTAACTTAAACACGAAAATTATACTGATTACCAAAATATACAAAGCTTCGCGCGCAACCGGCAAAGTAGTGAATTTTCAAGATCATTAGGGAGCAAACTTGGCCTGGGCTCGAAAGTCTCGGCGCAACCGTTAAAGTAGCGCGAGGAATTATCATGCAAATATCTCGGAATATTCCGAAGCGAAGGCGGCTTAAATTGGCGGGGAAATAAAGACGACCAGTTTGCCACGGGGAAAGGGTTCCCTTTTGTCACGGCGCAGTTCAGCTTTTTGACCGGTTTCGGCCGTCCTTCGGGCCGGAGCCAAGGTGATAGAGATCGCGCCGATATCTCGCTCGTAATCAGAAACCGCGTTACTAATGGACCCTCTTTCGGACCCCGCTCCACCGGATCATTATCGTTCCCCCTTCCCTTGGCGCGCCGTCCCATTATGTATCCAACTTTAAAACTCCGTGTCCAATTACGCCGGCTTTTATTACGCTCCTTTTAATATTGTAATTATTTATTAACATTTGAATCGAAGATTCACGAGGGCGATGATACCGACAGATTTCAGGCGAACCCTCTTCTTACCCCCTTCCCGCCCTAAAACTACTTTGGACTCTTTAACGATGTAATTATGTTTTTTTTTCCTCCGCCCCCTTCTTCTTTTTTTATTTTACACACAACTCCTCATTCGCGGATACCACTTCAAGGACGACGATGAAAATCAAGCTGAATTTTTGTCGAGTTGGTTAAAAATATGAATCTCAGATGATTGATAAGGGATGTTTTTTGTGCTTTTACATTACTTTGTACAATTATCGATTTTTCATTCCTTTCACTGATCTTTTTCACACACGAATGACGTTCAATGACATACAGTTTTTTATGATGAATAACTTTTTTAATTATTGATTAAAATAGAGTCGTTCGTTTGTAATTAGTAAATTTAATATTATATTTATCACAAACGTTTGAGTCGATAATAATAATTATTAACAATAATATTTTTCGGTTTATCAATCCTTTCGATACTTGTCAAGTATACTTTTACAACAGAGTGTTGGAAATATCATAATTATTATTTAACATTTTAAAGTAGAAAAGAAAAGTATAAATTAAGTGCTCATGTTTGTACAGAAACAGCTTCGACTGAATTCGTTAATTAAAATAATTGTTTAATTACTGTAATACTGTAATTTATCGATACTAATGGATGATTAAAATGTATTTATCTCCAACCAGAGAAGTAAAGTTTGTTTCAAACTCTGTTTACTTCAATAACATCTGATATGAAATGATGTGAAAATGCAACGCAAAATATCGAGCGTTTACCAACTCGCACACAGTCATGGCATTCGTGGTATAACGGCGAGGCAGTGGCGTTAAAGTGTTGAAAATAAGTTGATGATTAAACTACCGTTGTAAATATTCTAGTTTATAATAAACGGTGGCATTCGTGAGGGCCACGATTTTATTAGTGATACGTGTTGTTCGGTTTGATGCGTTGAGAATGCGCGGTAATAACAAATGATATTGTCTGGGGGATACGTTCTATTTTGAAATACATCATCCCATTATTTGGTTAAATATAAATGCATTTCTGCGCGGAAAAGTTTAATGCAACGTAATACCGTCACAAGTGGCTTCGATGCGTTTTTTACGAATGCACATAATCAGACTGAAAATGCACCCGTGTCAGACTTTCAAATTTCATTCTCGAATTGCTTTAATTTCAAGCGGAAACGGAAAGGAAGGAAGAAATATTTTGCCAGTCATTCCAACATTGAAGGCAACCCAACTGTTCATCAATAATTTGATGAATATGATCTGATGAAATATCCATGGAAAAAAATTTATATAGGTAGCATATACGGATCATATATGTGAATAAAAAAAATTGTTTGAAATAATGGGAAATTAATTCTTTCAATTATAGGCCATTTATTTAAATCGAATAAATTAATTTTTTTACAAGAAATTCTTTATTTTATCTATAGTTTTTAAAATCAAATCTTAATACAATGATATATTTTCTTTTAGTGGCATCACTTGTAAATTCACTTTGGAAAATGAGAAATAGATACAAATAAAGCATTTAAATAAAGTATTTTTTTAATCTGTTGATTTTTTTTGTTTATTATGACTGCTGGATGGTTATCATGTACTTATAAGTGCAATAAGTATTTTTTCCAATTCAATTGCTATAACTATGAACCAATATAATAAATTATTTTTTAAATTTCATATATAGTAAAAAAAAACTTGAAATAAAAAATAAAGAATATCATTTAACTCACATTTATTATATGTATGCAACATATGTGGCACTTATATAAATTTCTTTCCATGGAATACGATGAAAGAATCTACTTTTACTGCATTATTTAACGATTTTGTCTACATTAACGATATTTGCTAATGTTAAGAGTGCGAATGATAAAAATTGCGTGAATTGCGATCGCGTGTATTTTTCCAAAGATATTTCTCAGCGGCGTCGAAACGCATGAAATTGAATCCGGATCGATAAAAGTTGGAGCTAATTAAAGTAGATGTTTTTTTTTTTTTTTATGAGATGGATGTGCGCGATTAAGTGCAGCCAAACGGCAGAGCGCGTCGTTCTTTAAATAAAATCGATGCAAAAATGCTCTCACCCTTTCTTCCGTGCGATGAGACGGAAAGAAATTTGATGCGCCCCGCTTTTGGGCCGAGGCCGGGGCTGCTCGGTCGTCACGGCTTGCCGGGCACAGTCAATTGCAGATTTTTCATTACGAGTGCGCGACAGGAACGATACTCTTTTATTCGCGCAGAGAGTATCGCCAGGTATCCGGCGCGCGTTCTTTCGCCGGCAAACGACGCGGAATTAATGCGCGCGTTTTAACGCGACATTTCAAACGCATTTTAATGCGCCCGCGCCGCCTCGATCCCCGCCAGTTATTCACGAAAATTCGCTCTCTTCCGTCCGATCGAGCCGCTTTTCCAGCAATTATTTACCGTCCAATTGTAATTGATTCGAATCAATCAAGTTACATCAATTGTCTCGCTAAGGTGGCTCCATTCAATTCCGAATAAATAGAAATGATTTATTGCCTTTGACGCCGCGGATGTTCCGTGTTTCAGTTCTTGTACCGTTTTATGAAGAGGAGAGAATTGTCTGCGTCGCGAAGACAACAGTGTACTCAAAATTACTGTACCTTTACAGAAAAATAAAACTGTTCATATTCCTATAGAAAATTGGATTCGAACCCCAAATGACAATTTATAAACATTCTTATGATAAATTATGAAAGGAATACCATAATAAAGCATTTATTATTCTAGTAAATCTGTAAAAATTTCAATAAATGTATGGGAAAAAGTACTTTATTTCACATTTTATCATAAGTATGTTTATAAATTGTTGTCTGGGGTTGGAATCCAATTTTTTATGGTAATATTAACTCTTCATTTTTCTGCGTGTAGTACAGTGATTTTGGATTCATATCGTTTGTCGTTTTTTGTTTGCAACATTGCTGTGCCACTGTAATAATTTTAATATGGTATAGTAAAGTTTAATATTTGATATTAATTGAGGGATAAATGCAAAAAAAAACCGTGATTTTTTCCAACGTCAAGAGATATAATAATTTTAGCAAAAAACTTTCCTCTCAGAGTAGCTTCACACGAAGGTTACGTTCAGATTTGTGATTGTTCTTTTAAACGAGCCGTTAATTTCAAATTGCGAGTTTGTTAACTTTTATTTAAGTAAAAGAAAAAAGTCAGTTCCCTTTTTATGACGATTCTTATCGCATTGAAGTAATGATAATGCTTTCTTTTTATTTCTATTAATATGTTCCGGATTATTCGAAAGCACTGTAAAAGTCCAAAGGTTATATAATTCGAGGAAAAAGCAGCGTTACATTGTGGGACGAGGGAGCGGGGGGGGGGGGGCTACCCCATAAATACCATTTAGGGATAATAAATGTTTTGAAGCGGCACGCGAATTGCCGCGAAAAATGTGCCTCCCTGACAACGAAATGGCGGCTCGAGCGATATGTGCGTGCAGTCGTAAAACTTGACGAGCTCGACAATTACATGAAAGAACCGTAAAAGCGTAATGCCCCGCGGAGCCGTTCCGTTAACAATGAGACACGCGCGTCTTACGCGATCTGCCGTTCGTCGCGTACACCGACTGAAGCTTCTTTTCCCACTTCTACTTTTTTCTACTTCCAAAATCGATCACTTACAAAGGCTCAATTAATCTATCCTTTTATCGCAAAGGTTCTTCTTTTAGCGTAACTATTTTTTTATAAACCGCTCCTTTTACGAGAATCATCGAAATTTGATTTTATATTTTCAAACTACAAAGTTATACTTTGGGTCATGATGTGATAATTACCCTATGGGAAATTGTCAGAGTCGACCTACGGGGCCGATTCTGGCCTCGTATATTTAGTATATACGTATCAATTATATATAATTACTGCGAATAGAACGGAAAGATTTTAAGCTTGTAAACATTATGATAATGTTTTCATTTCGGGAACATTTTGATCGTTGCAACAATCTTGCAATCACCTCGGGCGCTCGAAAAATTGCCACATAAATCTTGACACGGAAATCCGCATGGACACGCCGAGAAGAAACTGGAAGCGATTTTGCTATTCCGCAAATATTTTCGTAATATTCCATGGCTGGTGCATGGAGTGGGCGGAGATGGAGGACGGGGGGGGGGGGATGAATGGCAAGGGGGAAAGTGGCTGATGGAAACGTATTACATTGCGGGATAAGGGCGAAGAAAAAGAAAAGGCGATCGCGGTAACAAGGAGGAAGCCGCGCGGCGGAAACGGGCGTCGGGAGGAAAACACGAAAGCCACAAAGGCGACCGGACGAAGGAGGTTGGAAGAGAGAAGGTAAACGTTGCCCGGAACAGGGTCAAACTGCGCGGAAGCGCTCGCGAGACAGAAAGGAAGTGCTTGTACATTTAGCCCTGCCACAATCGTTGCCTCGACTGGACCCGCAAAAAGATCTCAAGAGAAAAACCCCTGGAAACGGCATTGCCATTGCTTCTTTCGCTTCTCGTTCTCTCTTTCTTGGCGAATTTACGCGCGAGACCGAACGACGAGATACTGATTTCGATCGTCTGCTATTTCTATTAAGTAAATTTGATTTAACGTTATTGGCCCTGATAAAAAGTTATCGAAGCCACGCCGGCTGGGGAATACGTACAAAAAGTTGATGTGCTCGTATTTTTCTATCAAGACCTAGGACCGCAGAAGGATGAATTACGTATAGATCTTTTCATCGTATGTTTATCTCGCCGTGTAACACAGCTTTGAAGGGTTATATATACATTTTTTTATTGAAAATCGCGTAGTTATTATTTTTAATCTACTTAATGTTAAATAATTACTTAATGTTAAAGTCGAAAGCTCACGATTTATGCAAAAAGCTACTTGTTACATTGTATCAATTCAAGATTGTTTATGAGAGCCCAATGCTACGGACTCAGTTGAATTTAAACTTTGATTATCTTTACCACTGGATAAGATTTTTGATAATGAAATATTTTATCCGCGTGTTCTACAATGTATTAACTAAATCACGCGCGCATTAATTGAAATACCTGAGATATTCTTAATCTGGTTGTCACTTTGAAGCAGCCTTACCGGGAATGTTTTTCTTAATCCTTATTACGTCATCACGCGGATACAAGCATAAGTAGTCGGGCGGGTTAATAAGATATATGTAAAATCAAATCTACCCAAATACAATTCCATTTTAAGGATTACGCCAAGATTATGCAGAATCATCATTATTCTCCCGGAGAATATTAAACTTTTAAATATTAAACCTATAAACAAATAGCTTTTTTTATTTAAGTGAGAAAATGACTAAAATAAGTTATATCAAAAAAAAAATAGAAGACATTAAATATCCTAGTTTTCTGAGAAGGCGTCAGCGTACAGTGAAAAAAAACATTAAGAATTCCCTAGTAAAAATGAAACATATATGGTCCATATATATTATTCCTTAATCCATATATGGTCATGTATGGTCGATATATTAAATTCCATATATGGATTGAGGAAAAACATATGTATCCATAAATGAATTTTTTATTTCCTTATATGAAATTATTAAAATATATATGGCTCATATATGGACCATACATGTTTCATTTATACTAAGTTTCTCTACCATAATCTTTCCTATATTATACAAACATACAAACGTTCCAGTACGGTAATTCTTAATGTTATTTTTATCAGTGCACGTACAGGCATAATAGACTAGTAGTCTCGTCGCCATCATTTTCACAACTCATTTCCATATAATCATATATAGTAAAACTTATAAAATTATATCTGTCCGCTTATCTTGGCGTCGAGAACTACCGCTGCGTCTTGATCCCCCGGGGGGAATCGAAGTGACAAGCCGATGTGATTGGCGCTCGAATGTTAATCCGGCCTGTCGTCAGTTTTGCAGTTTTGCAAGAAAAATACGTGTATTCGCATATGCGATACACGTGTCAACACGAGGCACCGATTGAGCTTGGATGCTCGCGATCGATCCCTCGTCACGCTCGCATTCCCCGGCTGTTTCTCTTTCACGGAGTTAATGATATGCCATTCGTCTGTTGGCTGAGCCAGTCATCCGCGACGCGCGATACAATAAAAGGAGCGCAAAGTCCCAACCCCGTCAAAGCTCGCGATCGATTTGAATATGTTGATGCCGCGTTGAAGCCGGCATTACTTTATCCGTCAAAGAGGAGAGAGAAAAAGAGAGAGAGAGAGGCGAAAAGAGATAAAAAGAAAGTAAAAGAAAAGAAAGGGGGGGAAAAAAGAGAAAATCCCTCTGAAAGAATGAAACGCGAGGCAAAAGGAAGGAGGCCAACCGAGGAGCGATTCATTTTTTTGCAAAGCTTTCCCGAATCAGCATAAAGGCGCGAAACATGACGTGACTCAAAACGAATCGACGTCTCGTAAAAACGTCTCGCAATCACATTACAAGCGTGTCTCGTGTAGCGGAAGGCAAAGAGGAAGAAAAAAGAGAAGGGAGTGCGCGCGGGGTCTTAATGCGAAAAATGAATGATTTCGTCGACTCGCAAGCGACAAGACGGAGTATTACGTGTTTCTTAATATCATCGCGATAAGGAGGGGAATTATCGCTTGACAGGATCTCGACACCGGCCGCAGCGACTGGCATTAAATAATCGACGCGCCAAAGCGAGACAGGTGCCGAGGGGCCAAGTCGCCCGGAAGATGGCGCGATAATCGCGGGCCTCGTTGAGACCCCGGAGACGCGTCCGTCTCGTGTTGGATAATGACGTGCGTTCGGGTGACGATCTTGACCGTCAATCGCCCGGCAATTCTGTCACTCGACTAACGGTTCTATTTGCGGTGGAAGCTCGCGCTTTCTAAACGCGTCCAGATTCTAAATCTGACTTTTTTTTTTTTTTTTTTTTGCAAAATCAGACAAGGAACATTGTTACGTGCCAGCGATTGCGCGAAGCGGCATGGTAATAACAACTTTGATAAGGATTAATACGGGGAAAGGTTGGCGTCTGCGGAAAATAAATGTTAAATTCAAAGACTGGAGAATATCTTTTTATTTACTTTACGAATCGAGCTTTGTTGCACAATGCAAATGAACTTTCACATGACCTACCTCGGGAAATTCCCAGACTCGAGCAAGTTTAACGTATTTCCCCCCTGAACTGTTTAAGGATCCCGGCAATGAGGAAAGTTTTGGAAGTAATAACAGGAAATTATTTAAATCTGAAAAATTAACGGTTCTCCAAGATTTGAAAATGAAATAGCCTTACTTAAGTAGACTCCTCGGTTCAAGCAGACTCTCAAATTTGATCGAGTGAAATATTTTTTTGTTCCTTTCCTGGAGGAATAATCCTGTGCGAAGACTGTCGTGTCCTAGTCTTTAGTCGTTTGACCTTGCGACCTGGAACTGCCCCCAACACCGCCAAACAGGGAACGTCGCGAGTATAACGGAGTGGGAGGGGGAAAAGGTGAAGGGGAGGAGAAAAGTCGAGACAAGTGTGACGCTTGTATAAAGACGTAATTTGCTGAGCGGCGTATAATGAAGATCTATGCGAGAGAACGAGCGTGCTGGAGTAGCGACGCTCGTTTTGCGTCAGACTCGCACAAGACGCGTCGGCATCGAGACGGCTAAAATATGTTTGATCGGTATTACGCCGCGCGCGGTGCTTGACGCGCGGATTGATTGCTCGTGGACGCGCGTTTCTTCTTCCGTTCGAACGGGGGAACACGTGTTTCGTTGATTAATTCAATTTGCTCGGCTGGTTATGTAAGAGCGATAAGTGGAGAAATTGCCCGGCCAAATTAATTGCTTATGAGAAATCTGTCAAGGAAATGGCAAATGAACGAGCGATTCGCAAACGATTGATATTGATAACACGCAGCGATGATATTATTATGTCTCTGTATGTTTCTCTTTTTTTTTTTCTCCAGAAATTACTTTCCAGTATATTGAAGTTGATATGAAAATTTTACTGTTTTAAACAGAAATTGAGCTGTACACTGAGAAAAAAGTTGGGATAAAAATTATTATACTTTATGTAAAAATGGGGACAAATTACAATTCTTGTCATATTTAAGATATATTTGAAAAGAGGTGATCAGTATGTACAAATTACTATGATACAGTATAATAAAAATGTTCATTTTTCTTATAACCTCTTTTAAACTGTATATTAACTAAAATAAGAAGATGTCTTTTGTCCCCATTTTTAGGTACAGTATAATAATGGTTTTGAAAAAATACAAATGTTGCTGTAAATTTATCCATCTTCATTTTAAACTTTTGCATTCTTGCTTTACTTCTAGTATATGTATAGATATATTCTAGCTTTATACATATGTACAAGCATATTACTGTTAACAACACTAAATTGATTCTTTTAAACAGTACATTTGCGTATCCACTTTTTCTCAGTGCACTTTCAGTAAAAATAAAAATAAAATACCAAACATGAAAATATTATGCCATTTATGAACAAATCGTTCTTAAAATAAGAAATGTAAGCAAGCCATACTTGTATTAACTTGAAAGGCCCTATAAATATAAAAATAAATTGATTTTCATTTTGGAGGTCAAAAAACGGAATTAAATGTAAAACAAAGACAAACTCTGCTTATCTTTTGTATTTTAAAGATGTTTCTTACGTTAAATTGACAGTTATTATTTCCTTTCGTCAATTCTTATTATTGATTAAGAAATATTTCATCGAAATTGGTATACTCCAATATTTTCGGGAAATTTAATCTTGATAAAAAATGCGTTGTGATACTGATGTTAAAAGGGCCATTTACATTGAGCGAATGACACGCGTGTTGCAGCGCGACGCCGGGTAATGAATTTTTAATGTCATTTAATCAGCAGCATTTTTATACGTATATCTAATTCGCGCCATTAGCAATCAACTAAATACATATTATTTATTCACGACTCATAATCGACGGGTACAATGTCGAATAACAGATTAGAACAAATGGAAACGTCCGTACGGATAAGTGTAATTGGAAATTGATAATGCAAAAAGAACTGCGGTAACTTTACATGTTACGAGCGAGTCGCGTTGCATAAATGTATCAACTTTATGGTAATATAATATAGTTAATTATTCATAACACAATTCTCGCCAGGTATCATAAGCTAATTATTAATAAATAGAACGTATACCGATAATACCAATCATGGTTCAGTGACATTCGACGGCCGGCAGTTATATTTACATTGAATTATATTTTAAAATGAAACAGAACTCGGATTGTGTATAAAAATTAATTACGCGGAATTAATCATGAAGTTGTGCAATTAAATAATAATCATCGAATTTATCAGGTCTGCGATTCATTCAAGTTTACGGCGTATAAAAGCGTTACTCGAAGATTTCTCTATAAAATATTTAATTATTCGTTTGCCGTTAAATATAAATTAACTTTTCAGTAATAAATAATTTATTTGGATCGAATTAACGGAGGCAAGGAAGTCGTTGGACTGAACGTTGATATGCTTTTAAATAAACTCTGTATAATTATTTCAGTTTTTTATCCTAAATCATTTTTTAATATTGCAATAGAATGATATTATTCAATTCGAATGAAAACATCGATATTACTTGATATATTGTATATTCATGTTTGTATTATTTGATGAATAAACATATATTTCGTTGCTTTGTTTACACCGAGAATAACACGAAAAATGATTGGTATCAATCGAGAAATAAAACTATAAAACAAGATACATGAAATAAGATGGATGGTAAACATCCGTCTCATATCATGAGAATAGACTGACTCACCATGATGTAGTGGCGTTGCACCTCTGACTTCTCCGATGCGATTTTCTCCAGCTCCATCTTTATACTGGACAGAACAAAGCAGGAAAACGCACGTGTAAGCTAAACATTAGTATGTGCAGGCGACATTCAAAAGCATTGTAGGGTATCATAGAGTAAAGTAAAAGAAAATAAAATTGTTGAATAAAGGGGGGGGGGGCAAATTGTTAAGAAATAATCTGAAAATATCTGACATCAGGTTTACTTCATTTAGTAACTGTTTCCAAATCAACTGTTCTTATTTGCTGCAAATTCAAATAAGAAATTTCATTTGCATTTTATTTATTTTAATAACGTCACGGTATTTCAGATTATTTCTCATACATCTCTTCAGAAGATATGACTAAAAATGTGTCGGGTAGAGGAGCAGAAGTGAAAAAAAAAAAAAAAAACAACAACAAACTATAAACTGACTGATCGAAATTGTAACATGAACGGATGTTCCGTGACGAGACGAGACCATCATCAATCAGCGCGACGTCATTTTCGCGTTGTCGAGTGAGCCACGCTCGACTCAACTCGATTATACTGTTTGTTTAAATTCGGCGCGTGATTTGATCAAACCGTCGTATTTGCGGACTTACGAATTTTCCCCTCGGTTTATTTCGACGCGCCCATACTGGAAATAATATTTTGCCTCTTGTGCAAATAGTTTTATCCATTTGACATATTATTTGTCGTTTACGAAAGCCGTATTAACTCGACAAACATTTATCCACGTGCATGAAAACTTGTTACAAACGGAATGTAATAATAAATTTTTTTTTTGCGACTTTATGCCCCTGCATCGGTGCGGCAATGAAATTTCAAGTATTTGTTTTGCCGTATTGCGCTTTATGGCTGTACAACATAGGTGCCTGCTTTTGGCATCTCGTTATCCCTCGTGCCGAGCGATTTAAATGTAACTTTGCAATGATTTTTAACAATTGGATTGACTTGTTATTGACAACTGTTCAAATTGTTGAGCAAGTGAATGGTTTAATAAGCCACCAAATAATTCTATAGTGCACTCCGAAAAGGGAATCGTGAAAAATAGTAGAGATTCCTGGTAAATGTCGGATATAATTGTTTAATTTTAAGAAATATTCGAGTCTAGTAAAATGTATTGATAATGTTGTTGTTGTTATTATTATTATTCAACTTTGAGCACATTTTATTAGACTTGCAAAATATAATTTCTTTGCATTAGACCAGTATACTCGACGTTTACTATATAATCTCTTTTTTTCATAATTTCCTTTTTTCAGTGTAAGGTTTGCAACCAATTTTCATGAGTGCAACTGACCACACGGAGATAAAAGAATATTAAAATTCAGATAACTGTGCGTGTCAAATTTTAGTAAATTGAATTCTAATTATTGACAAACTTTATTTTATTTTTTGTCCACTGGATATTGCTATTTATGTGTTGCTAACCAGTGACGTTCATAAACCAGTTATAAAACAGTTTACTAAAATTTTATAAACAGACTGTCAAGTTTGTACAAAATAGAATAATCTGCAAGTATAATGCTTAATTAATAAACATTTTATTAAAAATTGATATTTTTTTTCTCAGTCGTTGGATTCTATGTTGGAGTTTTATTATTAATTAATCAATATAATGAGCAAAAATAAACTGAAATTGTGTATTCAAAAGTGGTTATTTTAAATGAAAATAGGGTAAAAAAGTTGAATGCATAATCCTGAAAGTACATTTAAATTGGGTACATTAAATATAAGGTACAAATAGTGAACCTTCAAAATAATCTCTATTCGTGCAAGTTATCTCCTTAGGTATATTATTAATATTTCATATGTATTTATTTACATTATATTACATACACTGAGAAAATTATGAAAGATAATATCACTGCTTGTAACTTTGTATTGGACACGTATCAATCTTTGAATAAGTATTATTATTTTCAGAAGCAAAAGCAGCATTTTTAAAAGTTATATTCATACTTGATACAAGAAATTTTCTTTCAACAAAATAAAATAAGATGAAACTATAATTTATATTGAAAAACTGACAAGCGTCCTTAAGAAAACTGTAATATTATTTGTACTATTTTTCTCAGTGTTGCAGCCAAAACATTTTACCATTTATAATGCATATAATTAAGCAACTCCTTCAGTATACAAAAAAAAATTAATTTGATTTTTCAATGAAAATACAAGTAGGACATAGAAAAACAATTTCGTACAAGACGACTGTACATTTCGATAAAGCTGACACCTACTTTAATAATTATAATCTAATCTATATAATTTAACCCGAAAAAATCTGCAATATACATACGCTTAATGTAACATTTCACCAATTTAACAATTCTTTTTACCTTAGATTACAATTAAAGAACGAAAAATTCCTTATTAAAAATTTCCTCATTTGGTTAAATAACTTGAAATTGCATTTAATCCGATTTAAACCTACGTAAGGTGACGACAAGCGTACAGCTTTTGTTCCCAACAAATGAATTTCGCCACGTAATATCCTTTTCACTTATCCGAAAGCCGATAAGTGGGAACATTCTAATGATAACATTAGCCCATAATCAAGTCGCAGAATCATGCTCTCCGAACGATCGAATTAAAGTTAAATCCCCCTGGCATCGCTCGAAATCAATCGGGGAGCGCATTAATTGTTGAATATGCGTGTGTTTTTCGGTCGAATTGTGCTCGCACGGTGAGCTCTGTATAGAAACCCGATTTCGTATAAAATTCAACAGAACAATTCCGTGATTAGCGACGCACTCAGCTGAATTAATTTGCAAACGACGCCGTGACGATGATCGTGGTCTAAAGTCGAGGATGTGGCGGAAGGGTAGTGCACAGCCAAGCTGTTAAAACATACAATTAGAGCAGCCGCAGCGAACATCGATAGTAATTGTTGATGATTGTCGACGTATGTAAACGGGCTGCGCGAGGCCTCGTGTGTGAGTCGGAGTGCGCGCGCTCCATCGTATGTGTGTGTGTGTGAATGCGCGTGTACGGCACAGTGTCGGTACAGGATCATTTGCTGGACGTCGACAGGATAAACCATGAAACATCGCAAGCCCCCCCTCGCGTCCCGGATTACGATCGACAGCTCATATTGACGTTTATCATGTTTTCGAATTTTTCTTCCGTTTGGCTTCGCTTCGCACTCTTTGCCTACCCCGGTTCATCCAATCCGACGTTTATTTCATTAGCGAAATTTCGCAGTCCGATCAACCGGTCAATTTTCCAAACTCTTCTCTATTTTTTTTTTGTTTCATTCGACAACTTTTTCCCAATTGTTGCTGGATTACGAATTGCCACCCCCCCCCCTTTTGTTATTGACAACGAGAAAAGAGGATCGCGAAATTCCAATGAATATTTCCAATAAACTTCTTTTATTCGATCATTTTGCTACGTAATTATGCAGGATAAATAAAGTTTTCTTTCTTCTTTTCTTTGGACAAATTTTTTTTTATCAAATTCCAGGAAGTTCTTGTTTCATTTGAATTAATATGTATCTTTTAGTTTAATTGATTTATCGTTAATGTGATTAATTATTGAGAAATTTGCTGATATAACGAAATGCAAAGGTTGCCCACTAAATCTCTGGCAGTTACCCGGAAAAATTCATCCACTTTTCTCGTCGTAAAATTCCGAGTCAGGAAATTTGTCTTCGCGGAACTGCCATCCCCGCCTATTCGAAGTTGCACGGATAATCTTCGACTGGGACAAAATCCGGCGTGAAAATGGATAAAGATAAAGCGAAACACATTGTCGTGCCGTTGCCGTTGTTTTAACATTTCGTTTCATAAATAAACCCTTTTGTTTTAATTTCATATAATCTTCAGCTTTTTCCGCCGGCTTACCACCACAAAATGTCTCTGCGACTCGATTTTTTCGCTGGCCAATTTCTCGCACTCCAATTTAAGGCTGTTCGAACAATAATAAGAACGTTAATCCACAGTCCTGGAATAACACAGTCTTTTTTTTTTTCTGTTAGTTTCGTTTTGTTTTGTTCTCTTCAACTGTTGTCATCCTGTTTGCCTCTTTACAACGAGATATTGTAGAAAGGCAATTTAGTTGGTTAGGGAAACAAATTTATTTTCATTTCATCGCATCAGCGTTGTTAAGAGAGCTAGCAAGATAATTTTTGATTGGTACGCTTGTTTTTTTTTTCGATTCAATAACGATAAATTTTCACTATTGAACCGTATCGTTTAGCTTAACATTTCCAAATTTTGATACAAGATGCAAAATTATGAGATGTTGGTACACTGAGAAAAAGGTTGTATTTAAAATTACCATACCTTCGGGCATTGGAAAGGTACTATCTACTATCTTCTATCTTGCAGTAAAATTTTATATTCAGTATGGTAATAATTACCATAAATCATAGCAACTTTACAAGGTCGTGTAAAAACTTTTAATAAACATTATAGATGATATTCCTTCAACGTCAGAAGTTATAGTAATTTTTATTATAACTTTTTTCTCAGCGTAGATTTAGTTGCATAAAAATTCTTGCCACATATAACGTCAGACGTGAAATTTGGCACCAAAGTAAAAATATCTGTTGGGTGATATTTTTCCCTCTATGACTCCATAAATTTCACGTTGGACTTCTTTAGAAGTTCAATCCATGGCCAGCGGATGTAAATGTTAAATTAAAACGGAAAATAAAGTTGGAACAAAAATTATTATACTGTATAACAACACGTTGACGTAAAACATATTGATGTAGTCTTTTAATAAGTTGGCAGTTTAAAGAATACAAGATTTATACAATTTCTTAGTGTCTAGTATAGTAAAAATTGAAGGACCTTTACGAATACTTTGATACCTGCCAAGTTTTAATGATTTATGGAATGATTTTGCGTCAGTGTTGTTATAAGGTGTAGTAAATTTTCTTCCAATTTTTTTCTACGTGCAGAAGCGGACAGTTGGTATTTAACGTTGGCCGCGGCCGCAACGAGGAACCAATTGGCAAGTTGGAAACATTCTTCGAAACGTAACACCGTTATAAGTGGGGTTAATTAAATGGCTATGTAGTAGCGAATCGATTAAAATCGTTTTAATTAGCGAAGCGTTTGATAAGTTGGCGCAAAGTACAATTGCGTTAACACCTGCGCCGTATCACTATCGCCGCAGATACGTATTTATCAGTGTTTAAATGGACGCTAAGTGTTTAATCGAAAGGCAAATATAGCTCGTTTAAACAGCTCTCATTCTTTCCGTGCGAGATAAGTCTGTTTGGCAAAAATTAAACATAAACAAATAGAGCGCGCGTTATCGACCGTTCCTTAAATATTTGGCCGCGCGGCGGTGTGTGACATGTCATTTTCGAGTATTGATTTTGCACGAGATATAACAAACATTTTCATTGCATTACGTGATTAAGGTGAAAGACCTAATAGCCCGACAGATGTTTAATTATCGGATAGTGGAACAAGTTCACGGTCTTTGGCTTCATCGTCGCACAAGATTTCATTCGGTTTGATTATCAATATTTTTTTATATCTAAATCCAAATAACATTTGCAACATTTTGCGACCATCAAATTACTTTTAATGTGTTTTACAATTTTTGACTGAACAGTTGACATTAATTTCTTCACAAAAGTTAATATACTATAAATTATTGTAGGTTTTTTTGTTGTTAATCAAATGAGGGGTTAAAAGAGTTTTGAATAATTTTACATTTTTGCTTTTTGATAAAGATTTTCTAGACGAAGTTTAAATTATTGAACTACCCTCGAGTAAAAAGTATAAAGAAATAAAAAAAAAAAAAAAAGAAAGATAAAAAGAGAAGGGGTGTGGCGGCGTCTAATCCGTGCGATTAATCGCGGCAAGCAGAGCCGAAAATCGGCGTTGGAGTGTCCCGACAATGGCCAAGTTATTGCGCAATCAATTAGCGGTGCGTGCAGCGATGTAAATCTATCTTAGTTAATGGCACGTTGATGCCTGAAATACCCCAATTATAACGACATTAAGCGTTTATAAATAAGTCGCGGCTAATGAAGTGGCGCGCGAATAAAGGCGCGTATAATTAAGCGTCGGCTAGTTGGCGCGCGCGTCTCGGATGGAATGAGCAAGCCGGCCGGCGGCGCCGGTGACAAGCGCGTGTTTTCGACGATAAAGAACATCGCCGTTACAACTGTTTCCTCGTTGCGGCCGAGCGTGCGCGTGTGCGCCGTTTAGTGTTGCGGCGCGCACGGATTGCGGCGTTATTGTACGTAAATAGGTTACGAGCTTCCGCGCCAGTCACGATCCATTAAAACTCGCCTCGGCTCGTCGTCCGAGCGCGCGTGTACGCCTCGTAACCGGCAAAAACCGGCGGCGCGCGTTTGTTGGCCGCGTACGCGCTAGGCCTGGCCCAGACGCGCCGTTCCGCGGCTCCGCGCGCGCGTAACCCGAGGCCAGCGACACGAAACAGTAATTTTAAGCGCTTCCGTCCCGCGGCGCGTCACGTGACCCCGGCGAATTAACGCGTCGCACGCGAAGCGAAATGAATTAACGCGAAATGACTTTTAGGGCGATCAAGTGCCGGGGCAATCTTTTTTGCGCCTTCCACGAGCAATGGCTCCGGCATTTTGTGCCCCCCCCGGCTCCCCGGCGCCCAAGTCGAAATCAACTGGCAGCAATTATTCCCAATTCGTTCCCCAGACGTATTTGTCTTTCGCGGGCTTTTGTCGCTTTTATTTTCATTCTCTGCGTATACCGTTTTCGTGCCTTTCTACCTTCTCCCTCTCTCTCACTTCCCGCTTGAAAGAGAGAGATAGAGTGAGAGCGGGGGGATGTATGCGTTCAATTGGCAAAGTATTTTTCTCATTATCAGTCGATGATATTTTATTAAACGCGATTAGCTTTCAAAATAATAGGATTTAGAGGAGTTACTTTATTTTGCCTTGGCAGAATGCGATGGTGAAATTTTGTGTTGATTCAATGGTGCGTGTAATCAGAATGAGAATTTGTTGAAACTTTGTTGTTTTTATTTTATAATTTGTACAGTTTAGAGTGTGATTGTAGTTTCCATGCATGAACCGGAATAGTTTTGTTGAATCAACAAAAATTTTGATAATTCAATAAAAATATTTTGTTAATATTGTTTGCAAAAGAATTTTTTTAAATTAATTATTTACGTATACCATAGAAGTCTCATACAACGCATTCGTCACCATTATATGATATTTTTTCCGTCGCGTGTAATATTATACGTCAACACTGAAAGAAATAAAATAATTAGAATTGCAGGATTATGCAGCGATCTTGGACGCTAACTGAAATGCTGTGACATTTATTAGAAAATGTAGTAAACATCGTGTCATTTTAGATCGTTACAAAATATAGTAACTTTTATAACTTTATTTCATTCAGTGTTGCTGTAATCTTGTTATGAAAAGTGAAGCAATTATTAGATATTTCTTGTTATTTGAATATGACGTTATTTTATATTTACAATGCATATTGTTTTGGAAATATTTTAAATGATTAAAACTTTATCAATATAAGTCAACCAATTTTTAAAAATCAAATATAATCTATATAAATATGTATAAATTCTGAAACAAAGTAGGTTCTTGAATATCGATAAGAAATAGCAAACATTAATTAACAAAGCAATTGCGAAAAATAGCCGCAGAAATAATGCACTTCATAAATAACTGTACTGTATTAAGAATATCATAATGTTTGGAGTAAGTGCTTGCGTTGTCGTGTGGTGAATTTACTGTTTCGAGCCAGGTTTCAGTGTTCTATTTACGTCTCAGTTACTAGGAATTATAAACACGCCATATGCATAAGTATGTTGACGTAAGAAATTGAAATCAATGTTTTGATTTAGCAAAAACCTCGCGTTATTTATCTCCGTCGAAAGTGTCGGCAATACCAAGCAACGTTAAACAATTACATACCTCAAACATTCCAAATTCAGTTGACTAATAATTCAAAGTCGAATATTCATTAATTATGCATCGCGTTACATATTAGTGCAATAATAATCGACCGCGATAGCAATTCTCCATCAACTCGATAACTTAAATTGCAATTAATTAATTTGATTAATCACTATGAAAAACATTATAATTCTATTTTAAATAATTGGTAATACGTTTAGTGAGAAAATATTGCTTCTGACAACAATTTCCCAACAAAATTTATACTGAGAAAAAGTTACTTTCAAAATGTTTATATTTGATTAAAAAGTCGGGATAATACTTAGAGAAAAAAATTTCAAATTTTAATAAAAAGTTTACTAGTTGGTATTATACTTGCAGAGTACCGTTATTTTATTTATTACCATTTTATTATAGTACCATTATATGGTTATTTATATTATTTTATTATAGTACTATTATATGGTGAACTAAATGATTAAAATTCATGAAATCAATTTATTAACATTCGCAATTCTATGTAATTTTATACAATTTGACATTCTGTTTATTAAATATCAGTAAACTGTTTTATAACTGAATTATAAATGACACTGGATTGCGTCATCTAATGGTTTTTATTGTTTAATATCCCTTTTCCTCCGTGCACATTTTATTAGCGTCAATTATAGTAAAAGTTTCAATACATTTACTAATACTTTGATGCTTGTCAAGTAATAATGATTTGCGAAATGATTTTATGTCAGTGTTGGTTGTAAGGTATACACTGAGAATAAATAAAATACACTGAGAATAAAAAAAAAAGAATGAAATTTAAAACATTTCATATTACCTTAGGGATATCTCTGAAAAATGTAGTATTTTGCTATTAATAATAGTAAAAGTGATTATCATAAAAGTAAATTTTAGTATTTTAGTATTAAAAGTTACTCGAATTATACTATTATATATAGCAAAAATATATTTATTTTCCAAAATATCCTTAAGTTGATATAAGAAATAGTATTTTATGATATTTCTTTTTGCTCAGTGTAGTAATTTTTTGTTTCAACCTTTTTCTGCGCGTGGCTGGAAGAATTGAAATTCCGTACGAGGTTGCGTTCGTTAATAAGTTAACGCGCGAAACAATGAGGCAAAATTGACGAATACGAAATATCGCGTTTGCTTTCTTGCAAAACACAAGCGGCGCAAATGTCGCAATAACAAAGCGCGCGCGAGGCGAGCCGCGTATCGTGAATTGAGCGCCGCCCGCTGAATGACCGCTGATTTCACAATGCGTTCTGAAAAGCTCTCGCAAAATGTATACTTGACGAAAGTGATTGTCTCGTGCTCGTCGTGGAAGTTGATCGTTTCTCGTCTGCAACCGTTGAATAAATCACTGGCCGCTGCCTCGGGCCGTTTGCGCGAGAGCGCGCACGTAGAAGAGAGCTTCCGCTCGGACGAACATTAAATTATTATCTTCGAACGTTTATATATACCCAACCCCGTCATCGTATGTATTTCTGATTCCCTTTGTTTTTCTTTCAATTTGCCCCCGGTCCGTCCGATACCCGTTCTCATCCGCAAAAGTAACGTCAAGCCAGTATTAAATTATGATTCCATCGAACAATAATATTCAGTTTAATTATTTCGATACTTGCCTTTCCTTTTTGCGATGGAAAATATTTACCTGGGGAAAAACCAGATTACGGATAAGACCTCGATCGAACCAAGGGACAACTCTGGTAAGATCCGATTGGATCTGAGAAAGATTTTGTCAAACCTTATCAGATCCGGGGTAAATCTAGTCAGTGCTCTCTTTGGGTATGGTTTTCTTTATTTTTATCAAATGAACGTTGAAATCAATCGAATATGGCGCGGTGTGATTTGCATACTCTAACAGATCTGACCACTTAATTTTACTAAAACTTGTAGGATTTCATCATCTACTTTTATACTGAGAGAAACAATTGCAATGAATTTGTAATCTTTCTTTGTAATTTGAGGATATTATGGGCAATATTAAAAAGGGTATAAGAAAGAGTTGTATAATGTATTAATAACATTGTACAAATATAGTGAAAAGTAAATTATGATGAATCGGTGCGTAAAACGCTATTTTACGCACGATGGAAGATTCACGGAAATCCATATCTCGCGCGATAACAAAACCCTCATCCAAGGCTCGTCCTGTAAACTTCGCACGAGAGGATGGATTTCCGCTGGAATCTCCCTTGGTGCATAAATAACTTACATCCAACGTAATCTGGACAATACGTTGATGTAAAAATTTTTCCCCAGGTAAAATGACTTTTCAATACTGGCTTCAGTTTAACTTGTTCAATTTACCCGACCGATGGGATGTGTTTTTTATGAGTGTCTTGAAATAGGGGAAAAAGGCGGGGGACCTTAAAATTAAGTTTCGAAAACTCAATAGCACCCGAGAGAGGCCCCGGAAACTCGAGACAGCAATCACGGCCATTAGATTCCGCAGTTTATTTACACTTTATTAGAAACTTGACAGCGAGGTATGAAAAATTTACACGCCGCCTCGCGTTCAAAGTACCCACTCGCATTTATCACATATTTACATAAACTTTATGTCGAATACTTCAACACCTGTACCGAGTAAACTTTCCAACTCCCGTTGAAACAAAAACAAAAAAAAAAAAGGAAAGAAAAAAACGGCGGAAAAATATAAGCAATATAAATTATTCATAGTCCTCGCTTCTTCCAAGTATTTTATCACTCTACTTTTTACAAGTGACTCAGTTTGAAAATGCATTCCAAGCGTCTCGAGATCACTACCCGGCCTCCGTCGAACACAAGTTTTCGACCTGCAAAACGCGCAAAAATATTCATGAGCTTATTTCATTTAACGGCGGCAGTTTTTTTGCCGCGTCGACCAAGCAAATTAAATCGATTATGAATTAGTTTTCCGGGCTTTCGAATTAAAGCTCACGAACAAGTTGACGCTTTTCTTGCGCTAGTTTTGATTTCAACTGCACTTTTTTTATACTTTGAAAGAATAAAACGGAAGGAGACAAAAAGGAAATAAAAAAATGGACAAAGAAAAGAAGTCTAAGAAGGGGGAATGAATTTAAATATACAGTTAAAGAGTGGATTGCGCAACGACTGAAAAGACAACTCACTTGTGATACTGCGCCTGGAGGAAATTGAACTCTTCTTTGATTCGATCGCAGGACTCGCTAACTGTGAATTTGTAAGGCTGGCCGGGCTGCGGTGGACCCTGCAACAAGAAACGAAATTGCGTTTATTGAAAAGGCGTTTTATTTCTCTTTACGCAGGAAAGGGAAGACGGAAAGTCAAATCATTCATTCGGCATCAGAAGTGGATGCATATGCATAGGCCGAAACAGGAAACGGCAATACATATTTATTGGCCGATTCCTTTGTACGCCCCGCGTTGCCCTCGTTTCCTGCGGCCAAACTGCGTAAGCACGCGATTATACGAGCGTGGTGCACTCCGGGTGTATACTCTCCTGCGGCCCCGTGTGCGTTAGCGACTTGTAACCCGGCCGAACAGGCGAAAGAGCATAAAACGGAGAGTCGTAAAATATCCCCCCCTC
>JABFPN010002363.1:0-22672 GCA_022817305.1 Leptoteleia sp. ZL-2020
AACAATTTATTTTACGAATAAATAAATTGAGGTTAACTGTCCTTTATAAAATGAATTCGTATATTTAATGAAATAAAATGCTGTATATTTGACGAAATGCTTCAATGTTGATTTTTATAATCATATTTTACTTTTATTATTTATATTTAATAGTATTAATATTATTGCATGTAATTAGGTACATCATGGATGACTAGTTAGATATAGTAACTAGTTACATATAGTATAAATAACTATATGTCGTGGTTGCATTAACTGGCATAATAAAGTTACAATAACTATTATTAATATAGTAAAATAAACAATATATCATGGTTAAAATAACTATTTTAATATAGTTATGACAACTACGAAATTGAGTTACAGTAACTATATTGTATGGTTAATGTAGGTATATAATATAGTTACAATAACTACATACTATAGTTAGAGACACTGAACCAATATAGTTATTGTAACTACACGCCTTTGTTAAATGAACTATTATATTAGTTAAATTAACCATACAAACCAAGAAAATTTTAACTATTAATATTATGGTTATCACGGAAACTAACCATATAGACCTAGTTATCACAACTATTTTTTTTCTGAGTGTGCAACCAACTAAAATACTCTAGTTTGTTTTTTTTTTTTTTTTGACAAACGTAGTATAACTATTACTATGATAATAAAATCGAATATTTTCTACTTTCAGAACTATTTAATGCGAAATAATATTAATTAATATAAAGTATGCTTATTCTTCGATTGGATAAAATAGATAAAGGTAGTTTGACAAACATTTGCAATCAATTGGCCAAATGATGAGAAATCTTGCCCGAAAGTGGATTTTAAAAGCTTCGCATTTTTAGGTAATATATAAGTCCCTGGATGCATAATGTCAGTCATTCGGGAATATTGTTTCATGGTAAAAACACAAGGAGACGATATCATTTTGCGGGAGTTAGTCCAACACTGTAGCTTTCCAAAGTACTACAAAGCATGGAGTTGGAGGATTTGAGGGAGCTTTTAGGGTTAAATAAACTTCACGTGTTTCCTCGGTTCGACGAGGCAGATGCCGGAATTCCCACCTATATGGTCTTATATCACATGGCCCATTTCCCATTTTCTGCTTCCTCAAATTTCCGAACTAAATACGCAATATCAAGATCGATTTAATATAAATGAGATCGTTCGTTTTGTGAACAAAAAAATATCATCCTGCAACATTGCGAACAAATAAAAGTTAAGGTGGTTCGATCTTCCAGTTACGTACATTTGAGATGGGAAAAGAAAAAGAAGCAAACAAATATACTTTTAGTAAAGTTCAGCTGTATAAATAACTCCCGCGAAAGTAAGTTTTCGAAGTACAGATTTCGGTTGATAAAATTTAACAGTTATTTAGTAAGTGTTGTTAGTAGTAAATATGCGCATGCAGCCAAATGTTCGGTGTAATTGTTTGATTTGTACCTCATTAACATAAAATCGTTAGAACGTCAAATTGAAATGGCGGATTAACAAAATTAGGCAAGCATCGCTTTCCATATATATAGCAATAATATTATTCTTAATGCAGGAAAGAAACCTGTACTTAAATATTATTTACATTATTATAAGCATATTTCTGAACAGGCACTTTTCTCTGCAATATTGAAAATATTTCTCTATTATACTTACATTATTTCAAACAAATATGTACAATATATATTCATTGTTTGCGAACATGTATAGGTAGGATTTAATCGTACATAATTAATTTTGTTATATCATATATAATTAATGCGAAACCAAATTTGATTACTATTTCGTTTACAGTGCACATATAACTCAGTATATCTGGAAACAACTATATTGTATAATTAATGTTGCCAAAATTCATAGTTAATTGTGACATTTATGAAATTTTTGGGATAGAATAATCGAAAAGTGTGACTTCCTCGAATTTTAAATTATTTCACCTTTTAATCTTTTAACTTATCCACAGAGACAAAAACGGACTATGTATTATATTTTGATGTATATATAACAATAAAATATAAACGTACATAAAATATGCATCATATCGCGCACATAAATGGAACATGCATAAAATATATAAGCGAATCCGAAATTTATGTATATCAATTATGTAGAAACATATACACAGATCAGCGCTGTTACTTTAGAGAAGTTACGATTAAATATTATATAGCAGAATGGCGATAAATGAGCCGAAAGGGCGCGATGACATTTTATGTATTAGATCGATGGTTGTGACAATATTATTTTGTTTCAGGGTGTGACCGGCGACCGGCTGGCCGGGGGCGCCGCACACCTCCTCTACTTCTACTTCTTGCCACGACCGCAACATACAATGTAACGTCGACTACCACATGTAGGGTCGTCCGCGCGAGCCACGATCTCAATGTACTTGATGTGGTACGTCACAAAACCCTTCTCGGTGTCTCTCAAGATGTCGTCCATGTTTATTTCCGTTTATCTTTTACTTTCTCGTGTTGTACACGTGTTAATGTTCCTCGATGTTTTGATAAGATCATGATTAAAACCCGCTGCCATGACCCGCATGCGCAGCTGTCGTGGCTTGCAGTTCAAATGCATCGACTGAAATCTTGTCACCGGGTCGTCGACTTTACTTTACACCCCCCCCCCCTCCTCCTCCAGCCCTTCACCAACCCGCCATTTGCTATTCCATTTATTTGTCCCATCCATTTCACTTCTGCCCCTCCCCCCTCACACACTCCCACCCCGTCCTACCTCTCACTTCATGTGTGTTGCATGACAGTTTTCCGTTAGTTGTACTTTGTTTCGTATTAAGGAACCCCCCTCTACTCTGTATTGTCGATTGTCGATAACATGCCGAACTTTGATTTATGTTACTTCTTTTTTAGCTTCTTCCTTTGCGACTGTACACGTAAATAATAACACGCGGAAAACGGCCAATGAATATTGACGTGGAATAATAAAAAGTTTTACATTCGGCGAAAGCAAAGTCCTCAACACGAAACAAAGCCGAAATAACGGGCTTCTTAAACACGCAGTCATGATGTTGAATTATTTTTAAACTTACCTCCGATCGACCCACGTGGCATTATTTCATCCCCGGAATAACGTATGTATTTTGTTATTCGTATTCAGAATGATTTAAAATAAGCGCCTGGAGAACGCATGCCAAAGCTTAACGCAAAAACCCTTCTGGAAAATAATGCTGGAAAGTACTGAAAAAACTGAAAACGCTGAAAATTTTCAATTTTAGCAATTCTTCTGTGTTCTTCAGCGTTTTTCAACATTTTTCAGCATTCTTTTCCACAAGGGAATCGCCAACTGTAACTTGATTTCGCGTATAACTCGTACAGGTGGCGCTTATTTTAGGTCGCCCAGTTAGCTTATTGATTACGGATTCTTGATTCCTCCATTTTTGTAACTTTTTAAATGTATACTGTGTCAACTACTGTCTTCGATGTTCCAATCAAATCTGTTACACTGTGACTTTGTGATTGTGGTTATCGATGTTCAATGTTGGCTGCTATGTTGGTTGTTAGGTGTTTAGTGGTCACTCTATGTTGGTGTTTCATACTCCCGCCGAACCTCACAGCACCCGCAATAACCCATTCCTTTTACATTCCCCTACGTAACCAAATATTCGTGCTACATCTTGTTTCAGTACGTCGAACAATAGATCACCTCGATCAAACTTTTTCTCAACGATTCCACCATTATTCAAACATTTTTTATTCTGTCTTGTCATTTCTTGTATTCCATCGAATCCATGCATTTCTATTCTATAACTACAATTAGAGTTTTATACGTTTAGCTTATTAATTTGTATCCAATTTATATGTTCAATTCGGTTATTGTCATTAATGATATCGCAAATCAAACTTAATTGCACTGATCATATGGTGTACAAATAAGCTTGCATGCTTTGTTTACTATATAATCAATAGTTATCGATTTTAGTCACTCGCGACAACTTACATGTTTTCAATTTAATTATCATTTAATCGTATTTCGTACTTAGATAGTTAAATTTTGATTAGAGTTCTACATTAAACTGATTTTGAAGATACTTCCTTGTTGCAGTATACCAATAAAATATATGTATATAGTAATGTACTGACAAAATTATTACAAAATTTCAATTAGGAAACAGGAAATTATTTTTACAGAATTGTTTTAAAGTTAACATATACGGTAATATATACCATAACGGATGTAGCACTTATAATTTATAATATCATAATTGTATAACGACTAAAGTAACTTAATCACAACTACTAAGAAAACTCTGGTATAGTATTAGTAGATGATTTTGCAAATCATCGTTTGAAAAAGAAAAAAATTATTTAATAATTACTACATTTTAGCTAAACTTTATGTTAGAATCGTATATTTATTGGTGAATATTATTTATAAAGCAGTTCTTTGATAAATTTGAAATTGCTTGAGAATTAAATTGTGTCTTTTGAAAATGAATATCAAAAGTCATACCACTGAACTACCCCAGATATTAAAAGTACTATTAATTTTGATCGATTTAAATCTGACTTAGGATATTAGAGTCGGACCAGCACTGGTACAGTATTAAAACTGATAATTTTTTATTATTTTTAATTTAATCGAAATTTTTGTGTTATTAATTGAATAAAAGAATAAAAATCAAGGATCAAATTGTAATTCTATTTAAATTGTAAAAAAATATTATCAAGATTTAATTATGATTAACTGCTGGAACTGTAGAAAGACACGTTAAGATCAATACTGGCCCACAACTATTTATCATGGTTTGGTAACAATTACTGTTTAATTTTTTATTAAAAATACATTATAAGTAATATTTGTCAATATTACCAATAAATATAACATTCTAAAGTCAACTTAAAAATGTAGCAAAAGTCAAATAAAAATACTTTATTCGCATTTTAATTATATAAATATAATTGGTCATGTTTCCATTTTGATACTAGTACAGCACTGGGACAAATTAGGATACCTAAAGTACCAGTAATAAATGTCTTGTTTACCAACTTAAAACAAATTTTGGTAAAATTATTTGCTGATACTGTGCCAGAGCTGTCTTAATAGTAAGAATGTACTGTACCATTAGTTAAAGAGTACAGAATGTAACGTTTATACGTTACTGGCTCTGTGTTATTACTTCATTACTACCACGATTCTTTCACTGCACTGGGAAACATACATTCCAGTTTAGGTTACCAGTACTGGTAACTTCGACAACAGTTCTGTACTACCCATGAAAAAATTTTATATAGGTAGCATATATGTCGGCATATAAGTTTTCAGAAACATGCCCGAATATATGCCACATATGTTCCACATATTTATATTCCACAGTTTACACCATTTAAGGTACAAAGGCACGGAATATATAGAATCGAGGGATGTCTAAATGTTGTGTGACAGTTTTTCATATAAATTCAACACGTTCTGAAATTAGTCTACACTTGTTCGAGACCCACGAGACTTGACGGATTATTCAGGAAGTCTCAAGGAACGTTTTCGTAACTATGGAGCAATCTATATCGTGAAAAATTAACGACGAAACAGTCAACACTTAACATTAAATGACAAGATTTAAACAGGAAAATAACTTCTTAGTTTTATCCAAATGTTGTCAAACATGTCGGATTTA
Source organism: Leptoteleia sp. ZL-2020 (assembly GCA_022817305.1). Taxonomy (NCBI): domain Eukaryota; kingdom Metazoa; phylum Arthropoda; class Insecta; order Hymenoptera; family Scelionidae; genus Leptoteleia; species Leptoteleia sp. ZL-2020. The sequence continues at coordinate 5,633 of JABFPN010002363.1, forward strand.
TATATAATGAACCTAAATTTATCATTTTGACAAATATAGAATTACCCATTAAAAAATTATATAGTTTGCTGTATCTGTGGCACATATATCTGGCATATATGTGGCACATATGTAGGATATATATTCAAGCTGAAATAACTTATTCGTTTGGTTGCCTTGACTAGAATGTCTAGTTTTTATTCATTCTAACCGGATATTCTGGTTACAATAACTAGAAATTAGATTTTAAATAATTATTTCTAGTGATGGCCATCTTCAATTTTGCAACAAAGCATTGTTAGTTATTATAACTACTGATGATGTTTCTCATTGTTCCTATTAAGGCAGAATAATTGTAAACAGTAAACTTTTTGTGAACTGTTCAGATGTTCCATAACTGTGATAAAGTCAGTAAATTCTCATTCGATTAAATGATAAAAAAGGAGATGAAAGAAAATTCGAAAAACACTTAAACAAGAAGAATTCAAAAAATGAAGAGAGTATTTTATTCCATTTATTGGATTTGAAATATAGTTAACCGTCACACAACATTGGACGAGAAAATTTTTACATCTACCATGACACTGCAATATTTATCAACTTAATTTAAGAATTTATTTTCTTGGTTGTACGTGCGACTACGCGTGACACATCCTCGGAATGCATAAATCTTTTACAATCGTATATAATTCTAGCGACACGAAATTGGTGCTCGGATGCTTAAATAAACTATTAGACGAATGAAAAATGCTTGACTTGAATAAAAAAAAGAAAGGGGGGACCAGGCGTGCACTCGCGCCTGTGACGTGGCGCCTTGAAAAATGGACCAGTGGAGCGTCGTGCGTTAAAAATATTCATGAGCGCGCGGCATACATAACGCAACGCGCGCGCTACCTTAAACAAGCGATACTGACGAGTATGAGTCCTTGCCAGTTTTAATACGCGAAACGCCGCGAGATTCATTAAACAAATATAAACGAAATGATTTGCAAGTGGAAATAGCTGGCGGACGAAATAGGCGCGCTATTGTACCAAATCGAAAATGAGTTTCTGCTCCGATTTCCGCCTCGTGCTTACATGAAAGATGCATCGCATCGAACTTTTTTTGCTCGTGTTCAGAAAAACACCGCCAAGAAGCTGGATGAAAATCGATGATCACTTCGCTAAGTTGACAATACGAGAGGGAGCCGTACAAGCGAATGCCGATCACTTTGCAGTGACGCGTCGCTGGAGCCCTTTCATCGCCTACATTTTCAAGAGTACAATCTTGCGCATCTCGTTTATTTACCTTCATTTATTCATTTCTTCTCGCGTCTCCTCGTTCGAATAAACATTGCCAAAGGCGCAAGCTCATCCTTGATTTTTAGTTGAATCGAAATTCTTTTTGAAAGAAACTGCTTTTAATGATCCGATAATAATTTACAAATATTCGGTATATATTTTAACAAATTGGTATAAATATTCGCTGTTTATAATAAACTTACGGGACGCCATTATATTTTTCTTTTAATATAATATCCAAAGAAATGATGTTTCTGCTAAGACTGTAAACTATAAAATTACAAAATTACAAACAATTTCCATTTCATAAAACCCATTGCCTTTAAATAATTTCCTAAAAAAAATTTCACTTTTTTCTCTAACATTTCTTTTGGTCCAACTAATTTAACCCAATGAATAAAATTTGGATAATTACAATTAGAATTAATTATTTGAAATTAAGAGCGGCCAAAGAAATGAGGCAAATGCGGAGATAATGAAAATGTGTAGAAGCGCGAGCCTCGTGGCTGTGAAAGTTAATTTATGAATCAATTAGAGTGGCATGTTTAGATTGTATTATTGGTATTTGGACACGTGAACGCGAACGAGCACAGACCCGATAGTAGCGGCCCAATAAATAATCATACGATATCATCTTTCATTTGGATAATTATTATTCGGCTGGTGTTAATTAATTAAGGATAGAGAGCCGCGATATAACGCGCCGAATATGCAATGGCAAGCTCAAATAGAGTCGCGCAGAATGATCGCACGAGACGATAACTCCTCGGGCTCTCGGGCTAATTACCGGATGAAAGAGCTATAGGAGATCGTCACCGTCAAAGCCACCTATGCGATATGCGTTAAGTACATAGGATTGCGTCCTTCTGTATCAGCTTAAATGTTAACATACCCGCGATTAGGGCATTCCTCTCCTATTCATTGGAACGAGTGATCGATCGTCACCTTCATTATAAAAACTGCAGTGACGGACACGATCTGGTGATCTGCATTTATTCAACCTGCACCGGTGCTTAGAGTGACATGGCTAAGAATTTATCTTTACGTTTCCAGCTCACATTGTGCACTCATCCAAATTTGCCCACGAAAGAAAGATTTAATTAGGTTGTCATATGTGCAGGCATATATGTGGCATATACACCGAGAGAAAAGTTATAATAAAAATTACTATACTTTCTGAGGTTGAAAGGATATTGTTCATAGTGTCTGCTCTTTTACCATACGTAATTTTTTTTATATGAAAGGCAGAAGCTATATTAATTTTTATTATAACTTTTTTCTCAGTGCATTAATAAATGGAAACGAAGTTTGTTTATATGTTATATTTCCCGTGTGAAAATCGCCAGATTTGATAATTGGCTCAATACTGGCAAAGTACTGATGGCTTTATTGTGGCAAAGCATATATGGACCAAATGCGGAAAATGTTTAATCTAATAAGACCGTCTATTTAAAATTAATAGACCATTACGTGATATTTATTTTCTTTAATCCGTACGATAATACACAAGATTGCGGAGAATTTGTCAATTTAACGGAAAGTGACTTAACATTACTGAGTCGATGGCTGCGAGGGATTTCCGGCGGGGACATGTTGCGATCGCGTAAGCAATCCGGCGGCGTGCCAAGGGAAAACTTGTGTAATGTATTAATTTAGCGAGTCTTTTTGGGTCAAAATCGTATTCGGGCGAAAGAACGTTGGCAGGCTTCCCAAAGATGAAACAAAAAAAATTGTATCTGCCGTTGCATATCAGGCGTTCATGTGAGTGAACCGCTTCGATATCCCGGTCGGAATCATCGTAAACAAATAAATAACGTTTGAGTCGAACGCGCTACGTCGGCAAAAGTAGCACGGCGAATTTCGAAAATCGGACTATTTGAACAGTTTTATGAGTCAATGAAAACAAGCTTCTGCGTATTTATTTGTGTTTTTAAATCGCGCCGCTGTAAAATCGACGTTTTATTAGCTACGTTTATTAAGATACGTCAAATAAGGGCACTGCGTTCACTAAATTCAATACCTGACTTTATCTCTTATCAGATTGCGACACAAAGTATTTGACAGCAAAAATCAAAAGCTTATTTGGTCGTTTTCTTTCTTCATTATTTGATTCTACCAAATACTAAACGCAATGAAATGAAATTTGAAGTGATCTATCAACCCGAGTGGTAATTAACTTTCGAAAAGTGTTCAAGTTTCAAACAAGACACACTGAGAGAAACATTTTTGAAATTATTATTAACTGAATATGACTCGAAAACCTTGCCGACCCGTATTTTATAGCAAATATAAAGTGAATGGTTTATAATTAATAATTTAATAATAATATCGTTCTGTGATACTAAAAAAAATTTGTACAATTAGATTACTTATGGAGGCATGGCAAGGTGAAAGTTAAAAAAGTAAATATGACGTTGAAAAAAGGTAAAGTAGAATTGGGAAATGTCAAAGAGGCACGGGAAAAGAATGACGTGGTCTAGGAAAATAATGAAGTAACGTATGAGAAAAACACAGTGACGTTAAAGAAAGAAGGGATAAATTTGTCATGAAATATTTGGAATTTTCTTTATATGGAGGTATTATTTTGCTGTGATTATTTGCATTGCTCGTCACTTGCACGGGAATACATGACTCTGAATTATTATAGACAATGTAAAGGTGTAATGTGTATTGTATCGTATCTTATATGTATGTAGGCTGTCGAGCCAATTCTTTTCAGAGCGTTTCAGACAGAATTCAATAACCAATGGTTTGAAGGAATATAGTCGAATGCTGTTATCGCTGAGTACATGTTGCAGTATCACTTTTATTCAATTTGATTCTGTATCATAACACTTTTTGCTCAGATACACTTTTCATGTATACGCTGATAATGTCCGTGTACATATCCAATTTTCTCGGGAACCCCGATGTACTCTTGCATAAAGCATTTACTCTAGTGAAAATTTCCTTAGAGTTTGCAATGCTCAGGACTTAGTCGATTTGAGCTCAATTTTGCTTATTGTAAAAATAAATTACAAATATTAAGTTGTATCAGAAAAAAGTTACACGAAATATTTCTGCGCAAATGTTGTATTATTATTTTGTGTTACACTGAGAAAAATGTTTCGCTACATTAACACCAATTATTCCTGAAAATTCACTGAAATTTATGGGTACTATGTTTTAAATTATCCTTCATGTCAATGGATTGCTAACAAATATTAATATTTATCAAATACTTATTTTCCGTACTAATTCATTGTCAATTTCCCAACTGAAACAGATGGCTTGAATTCAGCAATAATAAGTTTAATTTTCTGCATTGTGAAAAATGAGAGCGCGTGCTAAATATGATAAGTTACATCATTGGTTAAATTACAATGTGTACTTGCAGGTAGAAGCAAACGAAAGTAATGGAAGCTCATCGCGTGGTAAATATTGTGCAGGCGTGACTGAGACAACATTTGATTGAGATGGATGCAACTAATTGATATAGAACAGCTGCGCGCGTAACTATTGCGTACCTTCATTATGTGGCTATTATTAGCTCAGCTGCTCAGTAATTTCCCTCAAGAGATATTACATTGCTGAAATGCCGCAATGTAAGCTCGCATGATGTACCGAGAAATTTGATATTGTGTCGCAGGACTAAACTATTACGTGGAATCTGAGCAACTAAATACCGCAAGTTAGATGTTAGTAAAACTTAAACGGTAATTATGCTTTATGCCGGCGTACAAAGATTCGCCGTTTCGCCGGCTTAGCGCTTAATTTTAAATTGTTTCAATTAACATCCGGGAGTTGTTACGTAGCGGCACACATTCCGCTCCGTAAACTTTAATCACTGCTGTAAAACTTTGAAAACTGATCAAACTCTTTCGTCCCCCCCCCCCCCATTTTGAAACTTCAGTAATCGCTTTTGTGTGAAGGGAAACGGAACGTCCTTTTGCGAGGAGAAGAAGAAAAATTTACGTTCAAGTATTGTCGCAATTACGCCCGGAGAGTTGAACTTGAATCTGATGACGTAGCTTAGTTGAGTAGTCGGCGAAAACTGTTACAGTATAAAATTGGCATAATTTTGTATTCCGCAAAATTGGCCGAAGATAGTGACGTTTAGGAGGAACGAATTCCTGACGGTAAGTTGCATGAAATTGCTTTTTAGTTGTTGCGCAAACTTGTGAACTGATAAATAAGTGGATAATATAACGTTCGCGTGAAATAGTTATTTCTACTATAACTTGTTGTAGATACGTTGTACGTTTTGTAAATGAATGCAGCGGAGTGAAAAATAAGCATACGTATAACAGGTGTTGTGTTTCCTTATCAAGTGTCTATTTTTTTTTTGCCAGTGGCAGTAATTATTACTTATACCTATATTATTATCTATATATTCGTTCCTTTAGGTTAATGATAGTCATAATAAAAATAATAGTACCCATGAAAAAAAATTTATATAAGTTGCCGTATATGTGGCATATACGCGGGCACATATGCAGGCATGTTTCTGAAAACATATATGCCGACATATATGCCACACATATGCCACATATATAAAATTTGTTCATGGGTAGTTCGTTTGTGATTCCAATATCTACTTGTCGATTAAATGTATTCCATACAAATCTAAATAAATAATATTAGGTCTACAAATAAATTCCCGCCATTTGAGAGAATATATTCATTCAGATATTTTTAAAGATTAAGAGGATATTGATCATTAAGTTATGATTAAAAATGTCTAGGGTATGGATTCTGTAGTAAGGTTGGATACGCCTTGACAATAAAATTTTAAATATTAGCGACTTCGTATCAGCAGTAGATATTTTTTTTCATCCGAAAATCTCGAGGTTTGACCCGCATAAGAGTCATTTTCGGTAACTTTCGATTTATTTCTTTAATTTGAATTGCAACTGAGGTGCATCAATTGCTTGCAGTTAATCCAATATGGTGAAGTAAATTTAGAAAAGTTGATTGTCAATGGTTTCAAAATGCTACAAAATCTTGCAGTTAAATTAGAAGTAACTCAACAAGTATTTTCACATTAGATAAAGTCATTGGGAATGTTAACTTCTTATTAAAAGTGGCGGAGATTTATTTATATCCCTAATATTGAAATATGTTAAATAAATTTACATAATTATTTTACAGAATTATATTTAAATTTAATAATTTGATTCTGCAATTTTTAACTTGACGGATATCAGTTAATTTAAGTTATTATATCGCTTAAGAATATCGACATATAATAGTGTGAAATTTGCTTTCAGAACAATGTCGGACTAAATAAAACCTAAGGAACATGTATTACTGGCAAGAGACATTAAGGAGGCATTAAGGAGGGCTCTGGAATATACGTGATCTCCGAGGATACAGAAGTCTTGATCATTAAACGCTTTGTATAATAATATGATGTGGATGAATATAAAGTTTCGGCACTTTGAATCCTCTGTTTTGTTAAATTATTTAGTGCACAATTAAACGAGACAGATAAAATGACGAAAGAGTGACGGTGCTTCATTTAATTCGTTATATAAAATTCAAGTTTAATACGTTACATAAAAATTCAAATGAGAAGGCATTTCACATATATTATTTAATGTTCATGCTTCTGAAAGAATATGTAGAATGTTTGTACAAAAAAGGGGAGAGAGAAATAAAGATTATTACAACAAAATATAGATAACAATGTATGCATACCAAGATTACTGTAAAATAAATTTCGTCGAAATAAAGTTTCAGAAACTTTAAATGTATTAATTGTTTAATTAAGATTTAATTCAATATAAAATCAAAGAATAATTTACAATAAAAGTGTGTTTGCATTCACTATAAATTACACACCGTTTTAGTAATTGTTATTTTATATGGAAAATAATTATTATAATAATAATTATTCCAATTATATTGTGTAAGAAAGTGTAAGAAATTTGAAATTTCTCTCTGACATGGCGTATACAACTGAAGACATCGACTCGGACGCGACATTCCAAATGAAATATTATTAATTGTAACAAATGTGCGTGTCAAATGGGGTTTCTATAAGCATACGAAGTAATAATAACTTTGCGGCGGTAAAGTTGAACTATTCGCAGCGCAGGTTTCAGCATGAAATGCGCGAATCCATCGAAGCCATTCGGGACATGCCGGCGTTCCATCTCATTCGACGGGATTATATTTCGTTACATGCATTATCGAATACACAATATCGCCACATGAAAGCCAAAAGATCCACGGGGAATTTCATAAATTCGCATTCACCGCCCAGTCCAAATGCATATTACGTTTATAGGATCGTAACCACGGCGACTGCAGTTACTATTCTCAAACAATAATGCATAAATCTCTGGCTATTGATATGACAAGTTGTATATTTTTCTATTTGAACCACTCAATTTCTTTTTATTCAAAATCAATTCTTATTTGTTCCCTTCTTACTTACCCATGAATAATTTTTATATACGGGCATAAATGCTTCATATATGTCGGCACATATGTTTTCAGAAACATGCCTGAATATATGCCCGCATATATGTCACATATATATGCAACCTAATATACATTTTTTTTCATGAGTTTTGTTTGCATTCAGGCAATTCTGAAATGTGATTGCGACAAAATTCTGTCACTGGCTCTATGCGCGATGTATCATCGCTCGAAATCTCGATGAGTGACAAAGGACGGGGCAGAATTTCAACTCCTTTCGAAGGCATCGTTAAGAAGTTTGGCAGCTCGCCAAACATATCGACTGGCTACTATTGTACATATAAATTTTATCCTAGTGCACAGACGAACCAGCGTTCTCCCCCTCGATCCATTTTAGCCTAGTCCGCTCAGGCTCCGAAGGTCCTAGCTCTTTGACGCAACGCGGCTCATTCTTGTTTCTTGTTTGCTCCTCGCCTCCCCCCCCCCTCCCCGCCCGTCCAGTCCTCTTTCTCCACTCTCGACATAAAACTTTCTCAACCATTCGATACTCCACGTTCTGTACTACAAACAATCATGAAACCAAAAATATATCAGAATCTGAACGTTGCACTACGTACGAAGAAAAAGTTTTATCCCATTGGGAAGAGTAAAAAAATGTACGATGGAATTGTGTGCGGTTAAAACCTTTTGATCGACCGACATAAATGGACTTTGAGTATTTGTTTTCAATTAATAAAAGTGACAAATTAATTACTGAGTGACAAATTAATTACAATGCGTTATCAGTGAAGATACTGGAAGTTAAATATTTAATGTTGTGTTCAAATAATTATATAATTTAATTTAATGGATTATCTTGCAAAAGAGATGAAAAAAAAGTCCATTTGTTTCAATAAATTTAATTGCTTTATTTCAAATTTAATATTATAAAATAGATACCTTGCAAATAATTTGTTAACAATTATCATGATAAGTACCTATATGTGTATAAGGCATGCCCAGTTTCAGTTTTACTTGAGGTGTTGTTAGTATAAAATTTATGTCTGTAAAATGTTATAGGCAAAAGGTAATATATAAATTTTTGTAAATAATACATATCTGAGTTATATAATATGTATAGATAGTATATATTTTAGTGCAAATAAAGTTGTGTCTAGCTCTAAGTAGTATAATTTTGTACAATAATTTACACTTAAAGTATACTGTATGTATAGATCAATAACACCTGAGAGTGCGCCAGAAAATTTTGACAGTATATTAATATATAATAATAAAATTTATTTGATTTAAAAAAAAATTTAGTTAAAATAAATAAAAACTTTCGAATATTTGAAACAAATAATTTTACTTCATATCAAACACATCTTTTCATTAATATTTTTGAAATTTTCTCTTTCAATTAAATTTTTTCAAATAAACCTATTTCTTTAAAATTAATAAATTTTTTCTCTGGGTGTATACTGCCGACAACGGTAGCATTCCGCGTTCGCGATAAACTGTGCGTCTTTATTACACGACGTGCATGTAATACTCTCCGGGATAATTTTTCGACTTACCAGATACGATAATAATGTATCTTTATCACGCGGAAGAAACAATAAATCCTGAAATTTCATTATTTCCAATTTCACTAGACGTACAATAATGAAGTATTTACAGAATAACAAATATTATATTCGTTTATAAAATAGTGTTTAATAAAATAAGAATAACATTTTATTCTTCAAGAAAAAGTGGTCACAATTTTTTATTGATATTTACAGTACATAGTGAGCTAATACATAAATTAATATTTAAATATATCAATAATTTATTAAGATTATAAATAATATGCTATTTATTATGTTATAGAATTATTACGATATAAAACCATACACTCATATATGTTGTCTGTTGGTCTGAAAGCCAAATTATAATTTATTGCATCTGGGGTAAATTCTCTGCCTTGCAAGTATTACAGTACATGTATTTTGTGTATTTTTTAGCTCTGATCATGCTTCTTTAAGATAAAATTGGTTTTGGTTTGCCATTTTAAGAATATTTTCGAATAACTGAAATTTATTTTTTTTACTATTTTCAGTCATTTTTTATGTTCTGTCAGAAAGTGACATTTTTCTTACTTTTTTTGTGACCAATGAATTTTATGCATTACCGATTTTTTTATACTTATTGATAGCACTAGATAAAGGAAAAGAATAAGTATAATTGTAATTTTAACACCTTGGTTGTTGTTAGATTCGTATTCGATGTGGGACATTGTCAGTCTTTATGTTCGCGTTATTTTAAATTCATGCTAACCCTGAAAAGACCCTAAATTTTTACGAGAATGTCCTTTTACGACGCAGCATAACCGTTGCCATACGCGGTTACTACTATTGCCAAAAAAATTATGACTTGCCGTTAACGACAATGCTTTTCGTGCTTATCGATCGATTTTATTTTATTGTTTGTTGCAGGTAAGTCTTCGTCCGAAAACTTCCCGCAGACATATACTTCTTTATCGTCCGGCAGCGTTGTATAATTACAGGTTCTTTTTACACATTATCGTTATCATCTTCACCAAAATCATACATACATTGCTACCATTTATTTCTTAAAGATAGTTGAAATTCAGGCACATTAAGGTAGGTAGACTGTCTACGTCTACTGGTACTATTTATTTTACTGTTAGTTATATAAAAAAGTCACTGGAGTAACGGTCTTTTGAGATGTATCCCATGAAAAAATTTTATATAGGTGGCATATATGGCCAAAAAAAAATTTTTTTAGAAAGTGTTATTATTATTTGCTTTTTAAAAAGAAACAAATGTCGCCAAACAGATAAAAGAGAGAGGAAAAATTTGTTCTTTAAATCATATAAAAAACAATTTTTTAACGTTTTTAAAAAAATCGGGATAAAAATTATTACACTCTATCTAAAAGTGGAGTTAAGTGTAACAAGAAGGTATCATTTGTCTCCATTTTTACACACAGTATAGTAATTTTTATTCCAACTTCTTTCTGCAGTGTATTAGAAAAGTACAACTGTTTTATCAGTTCGAATAATATGATTTTCATTAGATTGGGTGAATGAAATTGCCAAGAAAGGCATGGCATCAGCACAATAATATTAGCATTATCGTTGAGAGATCGTGAATTCCTTCTTATGAATTTTGCAAAGACGAAAAAGAGGATGGATGAATACTTGATCGGATCTAAGAGGTTGAGCTTTGTGTAGGTGAGCGTACAGGATGATTGGAGTCCAATGCTTGGACTCGGGGCAGTCTACAGAGAGTAGAGGCTTGTAGGATAGCGGTAACAGCGGACGTGACTAGCCTACCAAGTTCTTGGAATTACGTTCAGACGAGTGCGGATCAGCGATACGACGCCAATCTCTAACCAACCACTATTCTAAATGTTAACTTCAACCTCAAAGCACATACAGCGTTACGCTTATGACACCATTGGCTTTTCTATCTCTTATTTCCTGCTCCGCACTTTTACATAAGTATGTTAACACTTTTTTTGTTTTCCCACTACGGTCAATCACAGTCGCCTCATGAATATCTCTGCATAATTGCCAGTAGAAAGGAAAACTATATCGTGCCATTAATGATCACAAGATGAGCACTGAAATGTATTTAAGTTTTTAGATAACACAAATTTTATGGAGCAGAAATTCACCAAATTTTATTATATAAATAGCACTGCTTGGGTCTGACTTAATTTAAAATGCACCCAACAAATAACAGATTTACAATTTTCATGTCCAACGAAATTTACCTCTAAATTTGTCTGAGAATGTTTACTCCCAAAGCAAGTTTATATCATCATATACATTGAAACACAATTAAAGAAATCTAATTTTCTTAAATCAACGTAAATATGATTATAACTAAGGCAGATTTTATGATATTTATTTATGTCTTAAAATGATAATGAGCACAAAAATGCAGTTTTGTGATTAATTCAAATGACTTGAAATAAGTTACGTAAACCCATTGATATCGTGACCACACTTTTATCATAATAGTGGCTTAATAGACATGTTGATTCTTCGTTATCACATGATCAGATAAAAACTTGTGGCCTTTTATGCTTCACATGAAATGATAGTTCGAATAAAGCTAATTTGTGTTCAAACTTAATTTGCATAAGTATGAGCCATTACGGTTTATATATTACAGTTCAAATTTCTTGGGTGCGATTCAGATGATATTATCATTACACAACAAAAACATAATGAAAATTTGAGATAGTTATAATGGAAATGCACGCGATGTTCATCATTAATAATATTACATAATTAGTTCTAGGCGCGTAAAAAAAGGAATTTATTAGTAAAAACAAATTACAACAGTATATTCATGAAAATTGTTTATATATGCCGCATATATGTATGTATATTTTAAAATTAACGCACGTTTGAATAATTGTTATTTAATATAGTGATTTGAAATTACTTATTAAAGAACAATTTATTCCACGTTGAATTTCAACTTTAGTCTGAATCGCCTTAGTTTGATCTTCGTTAGAATGTAATATTACTGAAAACATAATTCTCACTGAATAAAAGTAAATTTTATATTAATATAGCGAAACATTGTAAAACTCATTTCCTTCGCAGAGATTTTGCGCTTTTTTCGGTGAAATAAGCGGACTTTGGGAGAGAAAATTGGGCGCCTTATTATTCCGAATAGGAACAACGGTGGCACTTTTATTTAACCGAAGGGAAAAAGAAGGAGAAAAATGCGCGAGCGAATCTTGGCGGAGGGCATATTGTCCATTTGGAGCGCGGAAGACGAGGGCGATGATATTGCGCTCCCTTCGGAACGTAACGTTACCTACATGCTAAACTCATACTTAATACTAAGTAATGAATATGCAACCGTAACGCCGCGGCGAATGCAAAGGGCGCGGCAGCGTCGGCGGGTTAACGAAACACGGCATAACGTTGTAAAACATAATTATCAGTGGGAAGAGTAAGACGTATGAGGCTGCATTATTCATGTGCGCTGGTTAGTCCGCTTTTAGAACGCTACATCGTGCCATGAAATTGCAGGCTTACAACTCCATTCGAATGCGATGGACAACGCCGCCGAAAAGGCATGAAAATTCGCGCAACGCACCAGAAACAACGCCCGGGCATAAATCCGTGTGAATTTATATGATTTCGGATATTCGATTTTGCATTAAGGATGCATTGGTGTTTTGCATCGACTCAAAACCATTGCAATCCATAAAAATACTTAGAAGGACAGGCTCCTAGATTGCAGTCGCACATTTTCGATGATGAGCAGCGACGTTTTCCGGAGAAGGGTGTACTAGCTGTTTTAAATTATTTAATAAAATTATATAAATATAAATTATTATATAATTTTGTTATTTTAAATTATTAATCAATTTTTTTTTTATTTTAAATTATTAAGTAATTTCGAACAAATCCGTGTTCTGTTTCTATTTGATTGAAATAGATTCCTATTTGAGAGAACTAGACTCTATTTGAATCAAATAGAACATCGTAGTCAGCTTGTGGAGTGCAGATAAATTAAAATGCAAGATGTTTTGGTACTGAACAGATATTATAACTATATGTCATTAATTGTGTGGCCAAGTAACTTGTTCAATCATCTACTTATATACAACCATTCAACTGGCATATGTATCAAGCAATATTTGTATATTTATATAAAGTAATTTGTAGAAAAGAAAGCAGAGCTGAAGATAATAACGTACATTTGATTTATAATAAGACGAATGAGGTAACTCAAGTAAATAAGGGCAAATGTGGCAAGAAACCGCTGTTAGTTTATTCAACGTCATTCGCAGTAAGCTTTACCCTCTGTTTGGCATATGCGACAGGATTGTGCTCTGTCACAGATTAATGAACTAACACCGTCAGTATCGCAGCCTATAGAGCGTTAACTCGATGCCTGGAAACGACTCGCGCAAACTTGCTTAAAAATTTATTCAAGTATCACGGAATGAATGACGAATGAGACAGTAAATGACAAAAGGCGGTGCAGTATCTATTAATTATCGGCAAGTAGTTTTGCAGTTTTCACACACTCGTCCGTTCTTTATTTATCTTTTATTGCTCTTGCTCTACATCCGCCTTGTGCTTTCCTTCGTTAATTTTAAAAAACCGTTTAGGTTTACGTGGTAACAAACTGGCAGCCACACCATCATGAATCGTGGTAACTAATGATACATACGCGAAAAGATATGCAGTACGAAAAGCGTCGTAATAAAGGAGTGGAAGTAAATTTGCATTTTATGAGTGCGCTAGGAAAGAAGGCAGTTATAAATTACGGTACGTGTAAACGTGTTGTTTGCACTTGTTTGAAGGAGGACACTTGCTTGACTCTAATCGCGAGTAGTTAGTGACAGTAACCAGTGACAATACCAAAATCGAGCAATAACATTGAAAATATTAACACACCTCCCACAATCGTTTTGCTTTTGCCGTCTATTTAAGAGTAAAAGCGCAATAAAATACTTACGGCGGACGAAAATAAAACATAATGAATACTCGGGGAAATTAATTTCTACACTGCAATTGCCTACAATAAAAGTAATCTGCAATAAAATGTAACTTGTCCTCGTTGAATTCAAACTGAAGTTAATTACTTCAGATAACACAATTTGGAAGATTGCAACGACCTTATTAATCCAATAACATTAATTTCTCTTATTGAACTTACTCGAATGTTTCGTGAACTTGAGTATGGGGGATGTACAACTCGCTTTATGTAAATCGTTTGAAAGTTATAAATATTCAAAAAATTGAACACACCGTGGCTGTTCGCGGGGACGAAATAAATTGTTCCGGTTAAAAAAAATGTTGGCGGCTACGTAAATCGCGCGCCATCTCTATTAATAACGTATGCGGAAATTCTGATACCTCGGCAACATTCGCGAATAATGAACTTGCACTTTATTATAAAGTATCGACTTGTACCGTAACGCGGTAAAATGAATCGCATGTCTAATTACTCAGGCGCGCGCGGGCAAAAGTGAAAGAGCGGCAGGGGGTGATAAAGGGAGCAAACATGAGGAGGAAAAAGAGCGAGAAAGCGAGCGAGGGAGCGAGCGAGCGAAAGTGAGAGGTCGCGAAATAGGAGCTCCTTTTATGCAGGCTCCGGAGTTGCTCGTTCGCAGTCGTTCAGCAAACTTGGCCAGTTGACTCTTTATGCGCCAAGTTTCCTGGCATTGCAATTTTATGTTAATTTCAATTCAGTACGCTGAACGGGCGAACTTAAAAGAGTGTGTCCGTCCGCTTACGCGGATCCGTGCCCACCCACACCAGTCAATACTTAGGAGCCCGGGACACAAGTTTATCCGAAACTATCGAATGGGATTCGACGAAATATCGCCGCGCACGGTTTCAATTGTATTTCACCCTGGTGGGTTACTCTGAAGCGTGACTTTCGACTTAATTCCATTACGAACCGACATCTTTTGACGGTTCTCAAATAACAATGAAACATGTACGATCCATATATGGTTCGTATATGTTTTAACAATTTCCTTTTTCCTTAATCCATGTATGGCCATATATGGTCGATATCTTGTCAATATATGCCAATATATGCCAATATATGCCAATAATTGGTTTCAATATAAGGAAATTATTGAATGCATATATGACTAGAATATTGAATCAATTATTGCCATATATCGACCATATATCATCCATATATAGCTTAATGAAAACTCCATATCTATATTCATATATGAATTTTTCATTTCCTTATATGAAATTGTTAAAACATATGTGGACCATATAGGAACCATATATGTTACATTTTTACTAGAGTTAACTGTTCGATTTATGACGATAATCGATTCGAAAACAAAAAGCTTATTGGCAAATTTTGTTAATACTTTCTTTCCATTCGCGAGGAATAATGAAAAAGGGATGCGAACCCGCGCATTGTGGACGAGTGATTGATGATGCGCGACACAGTTGGGAATCGGGCGTTCATCTTGGCATTTTTGAGACCCGAAGAAATATATCAAACGACCCGAATAATGGCGAACGGCGCGTAATTTTGTCCGAAAAAATCATCCGCTAACATTTTTTTGTGACGTGCGCACCGTAAGCTCAGTTTTTATGTTAAATGGAAAAGTTAATCCCTCACCTGCCGACACTGACTGTTGACTTTTAGATGTAATTATCTAACTATTTAACTGTCGTCAAAAGAACAATGGTGCTGAAGTATAAAACGTTCTTTAAAACGAACAATGTAAGCAAAGTCTGATTCAACCCTGACAATATTATTAGGACTATTGAGAGATTTGATGTCATGTGAACGTTGAGGAAAAATTATGGGGGGATTATGGGAGCGTTATGGGACACTTATGGAAACTTGTGGGAACGTTATGGGAAACTTTTACATAATGTTCCCACAACTTTTTTCAACGTTCACACGACTATCACATCGAATTGTCATAGTAGTATTGTAAGGGTTGAATCAACCTTTGTTTACATTTATTCTTCAACCCCATAAAAGAACAAGCTATTAAAATTAGGCATTATCGGATCATGCAAAAGTTTCATTCGTTCCAAGACAACGACTTTCATTCTCTGTTCCAAAATACAGCATTAAATGTCTGCGGAGGATTGAATTCACCGATGCAGAGTGAGTCACTCGAGTTGGCTAATTCTTGACGGTCAACATGCGAAACAAAGACATGGCTCTTCAGTTATGAATAACCGAGGGCCATTTTCTCGAGTCGACTTTGCTCATCCCTTACTTCGCGGATCCTTAGATACACGAGAATGAACAAGTGTGCCCTTTGATATATAGGCACACACTTGTACGAGCCATTTCTACCCCCTTTCTCTCGACTTTGTACGTAGTTTCCACCTTGACGGTGGAAGGCCATTGGGGCCGAAAGGGGAGCCACGTCTGAATAAGGTGTCATTAGTAGCAACGCCACTGGCACGCGTTATTTTTCAACCAAATTTATTATTGAACCCGAGAAACCTGTGCAAAGGCCAATCCTGAAGTGGCTCCGATGGGACGGGTTATACATTTTTCGATTATGGGTTTAATCAAATTGTGTATGGTATAAATTATTTATCAAAAACAAAAATAAATGAAAGAGTTAGCACATGAAAACCTACTGTTGGCGATAACAAAGTTATAAATTACTACACTGAGAAAAAAGTTATATTAAAAATTACTATACCATATGAGTTCTGACAGATATCGTCTATGGTGTCAGCATAATTACTATACCAATTATAAAGAAATTTTCCATTCGATATGGTTAATTTTTTTATATTAGTGTTGTAAATTTGTTTGTTATTTTGGTGATTATTATCATACTAGTATATTAATTTTTATTATATCGAATGGAAAATTTCATTATAATTGGTATAGTAAT
>JABFPN010002364.1:0-22657 GCA_022817305.1 Leptoteleia sp. ZL-2020
ATATATGTTCATATATGGATTATATAGGATAAAGAAAAAAATTTTTTTCATAATCCATATATGAACATATATGTTTTTTCTTAATCCATATATGAACATATGTTTTTTTCGTAATCCATATATGGA
This sequence comes from Leptoteleia sp. ZL-2020, assembly GCA_022817305.1. Taxonomy (NCBI): domain Eukaryota; kingdom Metazoa; phylum Arthropoda; class Insecta; order Hymenoptera; family Scelionidae; genus Leptoteleia; species Leptoteleia sp. ZL-2020. Next base: position 127 of record JABFPN010002364.1, read on the forward strand.
CCATATATGACCATATATGATCATATATGATTTTTCTTAATCCATATATGGACCATATATGTTTGATTTTTACTAGGGTTGGTTAAATCATTTAAATTTGTTTTAAAAATTATTATTTTAACTAAAAACATAGTATTTAATAGTGATGTTTTTGCTTTTCAAAATAATACACTCAGAGAAAATTATAGTGCAGCCAACTAGAAATACTTTAGTTTGTTTTTTCGACAAGTATAATATAGCTCAGTTAATACATCTAAAAGGAAGTTATATCAATTTCTGAACTGTAGTTGGTTGAACTAAAAAAATGTTAGTTGCAGTCCGAGGAAAACTTTTTTTTTATTTAGGCTTTATTAAATAAAAATAAACTTTTAATAAAGATCACAAAACTAAGGCCTTTGTCACTGTTTTATCACTCAGTTTGTTAATTTTACGCGAACCATTAATAAAAATTATATAAACTTTATTGGCCGTGTAAATTAGTATATTAATAATTCTACATTATAGTATTCTTAAATTACAAAATATGAACAATTACTGTGACCATTGTAGGCACAAATAACATTGCTGTGAGTTGGGACACTCAGAGAAAAATATAGTACAGCCAAGTACAAATACTTTAGTTTGTATTTTCGACAAATATAGTATAGCTCAGTTAATATATGTAAAAGGAAAAGTTATATCAATTTCTGAACTATAGTTGGTTGAACTAAAAAAATGTTAGTTGCAGTCCGAGGAAAACATAGTCCAAACAACTAAAAATTATTTAGTTGAGTTCAGTACATTGACTTTATTTCAATTATATTTACAATTTATTTTCATATCACAGCTGCTGTAAATACTCTTTGAATCATTATATTTTATTAAACTAAATTTTAATTTATGTCAAACTTTATAAATAATTACCTTGTAAATATTGCTGTTCTTATTGTTTAGATGTCACAATTTAACCAAAAACATTCAGTACTTTCAAATGACAATGTATATATTTTTCTTACAACATTTACGGAACAATTAAATAAATACTTGTATTAATTAATTTAATCCGTGAAAATAATCTATGAGAATCGGAAAAAGTCACTCTGGGCTGTTTGTTTGCAGACGTTACATTGAATACTGACAATCTTGAACGAAATGATTATTTTGTTTTTACACCAATTAACACAAGTAAGAAATATTAGTTATTCGAACTATATTTTATGAGTTGTCGAAAAAACGAACAAAAAAGTAAGCTGTGGCTGAATTAGTTCTCACAACTATAGTTTTTGATTTGTCCAACTATAAATTTATTTAGTCCAACTTATTTGACAATAACTTAAAGTTTTTAGTTGGCTGTACTAAGCAAATTTCTCTCAGTGTAATAATTATTCGAATTCTGGCATAAAATAAAAACAATGTTAAAAACAAAAATATTTCTGCCACGTTTTTCGCAGTGTATATATAAATAGTTATAAATCGATGCATAAACATACATAAACATACATACCCATACATAATCAAACATTAACATACATACATACATATCTACATACATTAAAATATATCTATATAAATTTGTCGATGTCACTTTATAATAAATCAGGACTCGTATTTATATTTTGTTCGCGTCACTTTTATATATTAGAGGTTAGACTCCTGCTTTCAGTGTTCATTTCAATTTTAGAAGATAAATTAGAACAAGAGATCCGAGTTTTGTGATTTTCGTAAACTGGCCGCTAGATGCAGCGGAACGTTGTTATTTTAAACCGAAGAAAATGAAGAAATTGATAAAAAATAAATGAAAAATTTAAAATATTGTATGCTAATGAAAATGTAAAATTATAGTAAACCGAAAAAAAGAAAGTAGTTTTTATTTTTTATTATTTTTATTTTTACTCACTTACCAAATATCGCTCAGAAAAAATCCACCGTCGATGAGAACCGAACACCGCACCTATTAAAAGTCCCACTGCAGTTGCCTAACACCTTACTATCAGAGCTATTGCCAACCTCATGCGAAGCAGCTAATCCGAGCCCATTTTAATCGTAAATATGTGGCTACTTAAATACACCAAACAATTTCATTTATTAAACTGAAAATAAAATAAAGCAAATTCTTTTGATATATCTAGTTCAACTTGTGTTAATTCACATTTCTTTCAATTTTCAATGACTTAAACGCTGTAATTATTTGACACTTGATCGCACTTGTTTACATGGAAGCCATATTGATTTTGCAAGTGATGACGATATACGTTGCACACTAGCGCCATATTCGGTGGACAAACAAGAATTATAAAATATAAAATTTTTCCCATATTACTTGACAGATTTCTTTGGTTTTATGACAATGTTCATTATAATATATGACGAATTTCAACGTAAATATAAGAAAATTTCCTCGAACTTGAAACTCGATCTTGAAAACTTTTACGATGAAATATGTCTTTTTTTCATCTCAACATGTTTGTTATACTAGCATAAAGTATTGTGTCAAATAATTTTTTAATTTATACTACACACTTATAATAGTATATTTTATAAATCTGTTATAAACTTATTTTATCGAGTCTAGAACTATTATAGTTCTATAATAGTTCCAGAACTCAAAATTTTTTTGTATTTTTCCAAATTTGGGTCGCCAACTTCACATAGCTAATTGTATATTGTTATATAAGTCTAATCAAATGTATTTCTTGTTTCACAATTTGAATATATATATGTATATATACATATATGATAATATTAATCCGAAGTTTATTTAATAAAGTAAGCACTGGCTGTAAGCACAGCCGATAAATCCGTTGAAACAATTGAAAAAAAATTTCTTTTCTGTATATTACTTTCTACTTTTATAAACAGTAAAAATTAAATTCCACAATAACATATATTATATTTAATTGAGATATTATTTGTATTTTTAGTAGCATGTGGTTGAAATACTGTTAAAAGCAGGAATTTTTAATTACATATTTCTCTCAATGTACAATATAAATTCTGCACAGTACAGTAAAAATTCTGCTAAAACCCACCAAAATATTTAAAACACGGTAATTTTGACCGTGGTGGCGCGGTAAATTTTGCAATATTGTACAAACGGCTTCGCTTTAAGGTTCCAACACAGTAATTCTTAATGGTTTTTTTTCCATGCATTGACGGTTTTTTCTCGTGAAATTTTCAACAGATCAAATTAGTTTTTAAAATAACACATCACAACATAGTAAACAAACGCAGAATCAGCTATACAAAAGAAAACAAAAACAAAAACAAAAAGTACAAAAAGAAAAAGATAAATACTGTAATCGTGCGGTCAACAATAATATAATTTGTCGCGAATAAATGCTGCGATAATTGAATAAAGGTAGTGGATGCAACTGAGCGAGGGTTGCGAGGAGCAGAAAGAAACGAATGTACATAGATTGAATCTTCACGAATCGTCGAAGGGCAAGCTTTGTGATTTATCCGAGAACAGCGAACACGAACGAGGAGAGGGAGGGAGAGATGCTCGACGTAGAAAGAGAGAGAGAGGGGGGGGGGGAGAGCCCTTTTCGCTGAAGGGAGCCAATAGTCAGAGGCGTTGGCGTGCGTCACCGAACCGGAATGTAACAACACGTGTTGGCCCCGACAAGCTATAAAAGAAACGTGCACGATCCTTGAAATACTGTTCCCGTTTTTCGTCACGCACTTCGGCCAACAAATTCAAGAAATATCACGTCAAATTTGTATTGGATCGTAAACGGTCGATGACGACGTGCAGCACTTTTGATGTTAATTTTCAAAACGCAAAACTACGCCACTGTTAATCGTAGCTGGAAATTTAACAAAGTGCTGCAAATATTTGAATTGCGACGATCGTCTTTACTGGCAAAATAACGGCACGGCGAAGAAATTACAATGCTAAATGGTTGAAATATTGAACCGGCAGATTGGAAATATCTGACACGTTATTGCAGGGTGGCGCACCCACAACGCAGTCCTGCTACACGCAAAAAGTCGTAATAAAAATTGTTTTAAACGATTTTAAAATTAAGCATTTAGAAAAATAATATTTGTAAATACTTGGAAGGTTAAATTAATGAAATAAAAATAATATTGTTTGTTTGCACCCAAAGGACATAAGAATGGATGTAAATATAATACGAAATCAGAGGTTGTTTATATTTTGTTTTTTGAAAACTCTTCATTTTTCAGTACCCTAATTAGATGTCGCTATTCATTGTCACAAACCTGTATTTCATAAACCAGTTATAAAACAATGTACTAAAATTTAATCAACAGAATGCGAAACTGCACAAAACAACAAACAGAACTACAAAATTTTAATATACTGATAGATGCAAAACTACGATACTAAACTAGTAAACTTTTTATTAAAAATTGAAGGAACTGGAAAATGAAACGTTTCTTTTTTAAATGTAGCATGAAAAAACAATGTTTGTAAATATTTGTAAGTTCATTAAATTAATGAAACAAAAGTATACAAAGAATATGTAAATAAAAAACAAATACAAGAATATTGTTTATTTATATCGAAAGGGTTTGAAAATGGATGTAAATACGAAACAAAAACCAAGTTATTTACATTTTGTATTTTAAAAACGTTTCATTTTTCAATGCCATGAAAAATTGATAGTTTTCGAAGTATAACAACACTGCATAGAAAAAAAAAACTTTAAGGATTATAGCAGCAATGCTTATATACTTGTCATATTGTGATTAAGATGAAAAAACATATTATTAAATGAATTAAAGTCGTTTATTACATTTTACCACGTAACATTTTATTCCGCGGGACAACGTGATTTTGTGAATCAGTAATCCCAGGATAAAAAGTTCAAATTTAGTATGAAACAAAACGAAATGACTCAATTACGTGAGAATCCACGAAACGATTTTCTAAATTGGCCCCTACTGATAAAGTAAGGAATAACGCATGCAAAACTGAAAATAAATGCGATTTCAGGTCAACACTTTAGTATTCATTTAAACAAACTGCATAAAAGCCGAAGATGCCGACTATGAAGCTTCGTCGCATCTCTTTTCATGGTACTCAATTGGAATCCAGTGACCACCCAGAAGGTGCGGCGATGGACATGCCACGCGTGCTGAACGAGTTTCGCGCAAATCATACTGCAGCGGTTCAACAACCAAATCCCCCATAAAGGTGCAAACTTTTTCTACCCAAATGATACAGCGTTCGGTTGGTTGAGACAACGCTCCCATCTTTAACTTATAACAGTAAGCAAGCATTGTTGTTCATTTGCCATTATTTATTATCAAGGACAAAAATAATTATTTGTTTGAACATCCTTAGTAAAAATGAAACATATATAGTCCATATATGGTTCATATATGTTTTAACAATTTCATATAAGGAAATGAAAGATTCATATATGGACACATATGTTTTTCCTTAGTCCATATATAGTCGATATATGGCCGATATATGGCAATAATTGATACATTCAGAGAAAAATTTGGTGCAGCCAACTAAAAATAATGTAGTTTGTTTTTTTGACAAATACACGCAGAGAAATGTTGGTGTTGTGTCAACATTAACCATTTTGTTAAGTTATTATGTTGCAGTTACATGAAAATTTGTTTGGAGTAAACAGATTTTTTAATAAATGTAACAATAAAACATATTAATTGTCTATTGCGTTTTATGACAAGTTTACTTTGTTGGAATTATAAAATATAATGCTGCATTAGCATTAACTGATTTACAAAAGATTAAATGTTGTAGTAACAAGAAATTTATTACCGGTAATTTTAAAAACTGTATTACCAACAATGTCGTAACGTTGTTGTTTCATAAGTTGCAAACATAAGCGAATCCGTTTGTTTTCGCCTGATTAATAAAACTTATTTTGCGATCGCCCGTGTTCTGTGAGTGATTGTTATGTGCGCGATTATTATACAATTTCGGTTTATATTAAAAAAAAAAAAAATTAAAAAAATGTCTAGTGAGGTGACAAGTTTGTTGAATGAATGGGGGTTATCTAACCTCAAAAAGTAATTGCAAAAGATGTTTTAATAAAATTAATGACAACAACTATAACCTTTATATATTAAATATGCAGTTAAAGCTAATTTATCATGTACCACATGAAATTACAGAAGTGCACGTTATAATTAGGTTATTTTATATAATATACTTTGATTACGTCAGATATACGTTAACAGTAAATAAATTATATTTTTTTATTTTTATTAATATAAATTTTAATTTATTTATTTTTCATTACATTTATAAATACGACAATTGAACGTCCGGATTCTAAAAGGGCACTTGCGCTCGAGATTCGGCCGCACAAATTTCCAGATCGTGGGATTTTTATAAAAAAATGAAATTGTTCAAATTAAATTTTAAGTTGTACTACAATGTGCAAAATGAAATTCTACATATTTTTTGTATTAAACATTTTTTTGTCATAACAAAGGTTAATTAAATAAATGATAAAAACATAATATTTTATTATAGTCAAAATCAATAGCTTTTTTATCTTTAACTCGCGATATCTCAAGTAATTATGTACGGATTGACTTGAAATTTTTTTTCTAAACATATTTTGAGATACTAGTGCTCACAAGTCCATAATTTTATTTTAAAAATGCAACAATTAATTATTACTTATTTGTTAATTCGCGCAGTCCCTTCCGCGCACACGTTTACGTTTGAAGTAAAAAAGAGTCGACGTAACTTTCGAGTTCCAGAAATATAATAACAGATTCATAATCAGTGATGTTTAACAAAGTTTTCTACAAAATTTCACATCTAAATATTGAAAACTGTAGAAGTTATGAATAATTATTTATTTTGCGCAACGCAATGTTTCGAGCGCCTACGGAACGCTACGCGAGACATCACGCGCTGAGCGTATTAAACATACATTCATCAGCCATACAAATTTATCTAATCGTCAACACAGTAAAATCCAAGCAGTTTTCGTTGACATATTGAGGTTATGTTCAGTCCCTCTTAGATAATTGTATGGTTGAATCTGCCATACAGTTTATGTAACGTTTAAATATTCATTTTGGTCGATTTAATATCTACGTCCTTCTGCAAATAGAATAAATTCTTACTAAATCAGTTAAAAATTGCTAGATAAACTCATTTACCTACCAAAACGAATACTTTTTTTTCCGTGTAGTATAGCTCGGTTAAGGTTATGCTGTAAGCCTGCTGCCACGTAGTTAGTGTTTTTGTAAATATTATTTTAAAACTGTTGATTTAATGCTTAACAAAAGTTTTAGCACATTCTTTAGGCATAGGACAATTTAATTCAATTACAAAACCGGAATTTTTTAATCAGCTTTAAACGAATTTACGGAAGTCGTTTTTTCACCACCTCAAAAACGAGTTCCATAAATTTGCTTAAAATTGATGACAAACTTTCAGTTACTTCAACGGTAAATAATCTCCCAAATTGAGAAAATGTGCTAAATCTAAGTACATTAATTAATTCTTATATATTTTAATAAAAACAGAGAACGCCTTAATCTAGTAATTAACGCTTACGGCCTCGCGTTAATATATCTAATAAGAAGAGATACATTAATTTCTGAAGAACAGTTGATCGAACTAAAAAAAATTTACTTGTAGTCAAAGAAAAATATAGTGCAGCCACATAAAAATTATTTAGTTGGGTTCAATTAACTTTATTTTAATTATATTTACAATTTATTTATAATACCTTGATTAATTTAATTTATGAACAATAATTATCGTACTTACTCGTATATTAAGTAGAATCCCAAACTTGTATTTGTGACGAAAAGTAACACACTAGCCATTTTGTTTACATGACTTAAGTTTACATGAATCAATTAAATAATTTATTTAAATACAAGTAGGAGATATTAGTTACTCGAAAAAAATTTCTTCATATGTCAAAAAATCCAACTAAAACAGTAAGTTGCAATTAAATAAGTTCTCACAACTATAGATTTTGATTCGTCTAACTACGAATTTATTTAGCCCAACTTATTAAACAATAATCAAGTTTTCAATTGGGCGTACTAAGCAAATTTCTCTTAGTGCAAAATATTCTAGCCATATATGTATTTTATAATTTCCTTATATGAAAATCAATTATTTCCATATATCGATCATATATGGCCATATATAGATTAAGGAAAAACCTATATGTGAATTTTTCATTTTTTTATATGAATTTGTTGAAACATATGGACCATATATGGACTATATATGTTCCATTTTGACTATTAAAGTGTGTCCATAATTATTGTTTAAAAACTGGCAAAGGTCGCCAACATGTTAATACTTTTTACTAATTTATAATAATAATTTTCCAATTTTTTCCAGTAATGTCCAGTATACTAACAATGTTGATAATTTTTATTATATCTTTTCTCTCCGCGTACATAATTTTTGTACCACAAAAGCTATGTTTGTAAATAAATGGCACATAAACTGTACATAATTCTCACGTTATACAAACTTCAATTTGATTAAGTCGATGTCCAGCTACCCTGATTCTGTACAGAATGATGGTAAGGGTGCAAATGATGACTGTGAAATAACGAGTTCTATTACTTATATATAATTTCTATTATGTATAGAATTATTTATATCAATTTTATTTATATTTTTATACACTTTATTATGTGTTATTATTATTTATAAAAAAAGGAATACTATTGATACTGCCGAAAATACCGCCATTTTATTTAATTATATATGTAAAATGGAAATTGGAATAAAAGTTGATTCTTGGTTTAACAAACATGAGGCTGAAATAATTGTCACTGTTGCCACCTTTGACGATAAAAAAGGGCTGGAGGGCCGTAATAGATCCGTTGAAGCAATTGAGAGACGAAACAAAACAAAATAAGCGCGCCGCTGAAGCAAACCATCCAAAGTGGTCGAAGTTATTTTGGAGCGCGGACGATTTGCGCACTAGAATATCGATCGCGTTGCTGTTAAGTTACATGCCTGACGTACTAGCGTACGTATATGAACTTCAGTGTCGATGAAACCTTGGAACTGTGTGAATCGAACACAAGGTAATCTGCATTTTATGCAGATAAGTTAGATTCTGTCGAAGACAATATGCCAACGCCGTCAAATAGATCAGACTCTGCTTACTCGGTCCCGGCAAGTTTCCATATTATAAAGTATAATTTGCCAATGGTCTGATACACACAGAAAAACATGTTTCGCAGGATCTAGTATATGTATTTTTCCCTATGAGAAGTAGTCAGAGTGGATTTACTGGCCCAATTTTGGTACAATGCTATTAGCCAAAGTTTGGTAAACAAATGAGAGCCAGTATCGGTTCTAATTCGATTATCAACAGAAGCAGAGTATAAACCAAATGTAAAACATGTCACCCAAAATGTCAAATGGAACTGAAGAACGATTTTAAAATTGAGCACGTAAAAAAACGATGTTTGTAAATATTTGGAAAAAAGTTAAGTAAATAAAAACAAATTTTGTTTATTTACACCCAAAGGACTCAAGAATGGATGTAAATACAAAACGGAAACAAAATTTGTTTACATTCAAGTTATAAATAAGGCTGTGGGCGTATTTGACTGAGGAAACGAAATGATTCAACTCGATTTTACTTGACTCAACATGGTATCTTTACAGTGAATTATTGATGGAACTGAAGAACGAAACGTTTTTAAAATTAAGCATATAAAAAAACAGTGTTTGCAAACATTTGGAAGGTCAAATTAATGAAATACAAATAATAACATTGTTTATTTATATCCAAAAATCATAAGAATGGATGTAAATACAAAACGAAAACAAAATTTGCTTAAATTTTATTTTTTGAAACGTTTCATTTTCCAGTACCATGAATTATTGGTCAACAAAATATTCAATGAAATGTTTCATGATTTCTGGAAATATGCGTGCAACAATAGTTATTTTTAATTATAGGGATTCACATTAATTAAATACATTGGCGGTACTTGTCTACCAGATTTCGCTTAACATACTGATATTGTATTGAATAACAACTGGTAATTGCATGATAGGATTCATGGGTCAAGCAGTTTGCCGTAGAAAATACGAAATCTTATCAGTACCGATAATTACTTACAATAATACGTAAGAAACAATAAATAAATAACACAGTTGCAACGCTGTTAATAGATGGTTCGGTAAATTACCACACTCAAAAACCTGCACTTGGATGTCTATTTACATTAAATGGTATCTACTTATCATAAATAGAATTAATCTTACATTAAGAATTTATAGTAATATTAAATAGAAAATCTATTAAGCATAAGAAGATTCGGTAATTTTGTTCCCACTTAACCCCTCCCCAAAGATGGGTTTAAAATACATGAAATCGATGCATCTTTTCACGCTGATTACAATAAAATTAAATAAAAAGGTCGCTCTCTTGCCGTTCAAAAGATATGGCCAAAAAACTGAACGGTCCCTCGGAGTCTGGGTAGAGTTGGGAGCACTGTATCTCTCATAACTCTGAAAGTATCAACTTTAGGTATATGCTCCAAAGGATCAAAATTACTTGCAACGATGTCCTGGACCTGTGTCGTTAGTTTAGTTAGATTTCAAATAAATAGATTTACCCAATTTGTTCAACTTTTGAGGGTTACGTCTCACCGCCATTTATTTTATTAAAATTCATTAAAATTACCTATTTGCCAGAGTTTGATTACCAGGAGTGGAATTACGTTTCTAGATCAAATATAAGTCAAATCAAAGTAAGATCAAAGTCAGATTAAAGTCAGACAAAAGTCAGAGCTTAATCAAATTAAAAGCTATTGAAAATCTATTCAAGGTTAAATTGAAGTCGATTCAATATTAAATTGAAATCGTCTGAATTTCAGATCAAATTATATAAATATTTAAAAAATTAATAACCAAGAAACATGTCTAAAGGCGTTTAATATTTACTATTGATCTGATTATTAAATGTTTTTAATTAGTTACTGGATTCACATCGATGTGACTTTGAGCAGACTTTTGTTAGTTTCGTCAGTTTCGTTAAATTTTAACTAGATTATGCCTTGAATTTTATCTGACTTTGATCTTACTTTGATCTTACTTTGATTTGACTTTGATTTGACTTTGATTTGACTTTGATTTGACTTTGATTTGATCTAGAAACGTAACTCCATTCCAGTACATTATCACAGCTCTGAAATTAATAATTGAAATGTCTCATAGTGGTAATTTAAACCTCATTTCGTTACTGGGAGCGCAAAACACTATTTTACGCCTTAAGGATTTTAAAATAATACTGGCATTCCTCGTTCCCTCGAGACGAAAAATAACGTACGCACCACGCAACATTCACGAAAATCCATATATCGCGCGATTACAAACCTCGCCTACGGCTTGGGTTGTGAACTTCGCACGGGACGATGAATTTCCATTTAAATCTCCCTTGTTGCATAAATAGCTATTGTCCTAATACGGTGCCATTACCAGAATGAAATTTGAGACATAGTCATTTTAACGTAATTAGCATTGGTAACTTATGCTGCCATAATTGTAAAATAAGTAAGGCTCAGTAACTCGCCAAGATTGAATCGCCACTCTTTCATTTATACTGTATAACTTCATCATAACAGGTCCAAATCAAACTAAAATTCAACACAAGTATGAATAGCTTTAAGATGGAGTTCAGTTTCCAAATTTGTAATTAATAGTTTATAAGTAATATTTATCAATAAGTAAAACACTTAAATTTTCAACAAGACAATTGAGTATGAAAATTAAATAATGTAATAAAATAATTAAATAATAAAACAATGATATTAAGAATAATAATTAAATAAAATAAATAAATAAATTAAGAATTAAAGATTCAAATATAAAATTGTATAAATTACTTGCATTAAAATACTCACTGAATTGTTATATTGTTATCATGAAACTCATTGATCTGAACTATTCTGAATTTGAATATCAGCACCATGCGTTGCCAAGTTACTTAATCGCGCTTGAAAGTAAGAAAAAAGAAATAGGTTTTGTAATTACACAGTTATTAAACTTTATGCGGTGATGTTACATACAGAAGCAGAGTCGGAGATTAATACAGATGAATTACAGTTTGTTACATTTCGCACGCAGATCCGCGTTGAAAAGGTTGAAAGGATGCGCTATGGTAATAATAAAATGTGCATTTTTCCCTAACTTTATACTGTAATTATGTCTTTCGTACACGTGCACCAGTAACCTCATTATTTTGTCAGTTGTTACATGCTAATGTTGCTTATTCATAACTGAGACGAAATATGAAATACGGACAATGCCTGCTACGAAAGAAACGCTAGGTCACAAATGATGAAGGAAACCTGCAATAATTTTTTCAGAAGGTCTTCGTGACGTTTGGTACTGTGGCCAATTTTACCTTTTTCCCCCTTTTCCGCTTCTCAAGTCTATCAAACTAGCAATGCAAAGTCAGCAGATTCACTTATAACCTAGACCAAAATTTAGTGTTTTTTTAGTGCTAATTTCCTGCTCAATAGAAAAATTTAATGCTCCAGTAAAAACAGAAACCCTACCAGCTTGATATCCATTTAACAGAGCACTCTAAGAAAAATGTTATATGGATTTTAAAATAATACTTTTTGTGATTATTTTTGTGATTACTAGAATTCTGGTAATTGGTAACTGAAACTATAATTTATAAAGTATACACGTAAATTAATTATATATATAGTTGATATTACTACATGTTTTATCAGTGTATATAAGATTATCCCATAACAATTTTTTGAGTGCTGCAAAATACCCACTTAAAACTTTTGAGCGCGGTTATTCTTTTAAAAAAACTTAAACAAACACATGGACGAGGAATATAATAGTTCTAGAGTTCCTGATAGATAAAAACAATAGTTGAAGCGAAATAAAATTTTTATAACAAATTCAATATTCGGCAACTACGACGCACACTGAACCGATAAAATCTGCCAGAACTATTTCCCTAATCGTAATTAAAGAGTTCTGGTTGGAATTCTGTGCAGAATTATAACAGTCCCGATTGTCATTGAGCTTTTTTTCACGCGAAAATAAAAAATTAAAAAAGTTTTATGAAAAAACACTTTCTTAATATATCAAAATCACTTAAACAACTGGAACTATTTTACGGGATAGAAGTCATTTTTCGGAATACATAATATTTATTTATTTTTTTGACAAATTTGCAAATCAGAAAATTGTTTATTACAGCATTAAAATTCTATACGCTATGTTATACCTCTTTATATTTTTTTATTTAATTTATGGCTGCATTCCAACTTTATATTTAAGCTGAAATACTAAAATTTCCTCAAAAATGGCTAGAGCAACAATTTTTCTACGCAATAAATTAACAACAAAAGATCTTTAAATATCAGTATAACTTTTTCTATATGCTATTTTTGTTATATATCTTTATAAACTTCTTTCTCTCCGTGTATTTGAATACACACAACCGTGTGTTCCAAAACAGAATGTAAAATTCCAGTAATCGCTAAAATTTTTATTGTGATAAATACTGGAATTGTTTGGAATCAGTGTGCATTAAAAAAGATAGAATAAATGAAGTCATATTTATATACTTTATTTTATATATATTTTAATAAATAGGAAAATTTCAATTTGACTATTTTGAACATAAAGCCTAGTTCTACACTATTATCAATCTTAAATAAGGATAGCTATATAAATTGATAATATCGACCTGCTATAAGCAGTTAAAAAAATCTAGCTGGGATCCTACATAGGAATTTGGCACCGGATATCAGCTAATTTCCTAGGTAGTTATAGGATCTTGCCTAGTTTCCTAACTGGGGTCCTAGATCAGAATTTAGAATTAGAGATTAGACCTCAGCTATCATTTAAAATTGCAAAAGGCATCAAGTCTAATCGAAATTCAATGAGGTGTTCAATATTTGTTGGCAGAATCACGCTGAATATAAGAGAGCACAACTCTGTTCAATATATCCTAAAGGCGGTCCAAGTACTGGAGCAGTATAGCTTGGAGGCTCGGGGTACACCCAGCTGACAAAATGGTTAAAGAGTAACGCCGAAGTGGGAAAGCAGCTCAGCGCTATAAGGAAGAACCATGACAAGATCAGGCCGGATCCTCCGTCTTTCTTCGTCTCCCAGGATCCATCAGAAGCTACCGCAACGCCAATTCGAATTCCCATATTAACTGCAATTTCGTTTCTCTCTTCAAAGACCTCCAAGGTCGTCCGAGTTATTATGACAAAACAACGTGTTCGACAATCTTAAACCAGTCCGATGTTTCCAACACCTATTCATTCGCCTCCAATGTCTTGACTTGTCCGAGCAATTATCCTTAAATACAATTGGACGTTTAACAAAAAAATTCACATTAGGTAAGCAAGTACTCGGAACCTGGATAAGTATTCTGAAAATTTATGTAAAATTAAATTTCTGGTGTAACAATTAAAATTTATGGTTGACTGTAAATAGTATAGGGGAGAGTCTCGTATATTGGACCGGCAACTAAATTGGACCACCCACGTATCTCAAAATATAGTTTTCAATTTCAATATTAGCAACACCAAAGAGTCTGTATTTTGTTTTGACAATTCTAATTTTGACATTTTTAATGTAAATCCTATCAATGCGTACTAAGAGTATAATTAAGTTAAAGACGAGCATACATTGCTGATATTTGAAGATTACATTGTATTATATTTGTTTTTATGATGAATCCACGCTGTCGGTTAAAATGTACCTAAGAGTCTATAGAGGTCCAATTTAGCTACCCTATAGCTAAATTATAGAACCAGTTGGCTAAATTATAGAACCAGTTGGCTAAATTGTCAATATTTTGTTGATTTTTCAAATATCTGTAACAATTATGTTGATTAATACTTAATAAAGATAAAGTTGTAAATTGTTACTTTTTTTTATACGTATAACAACGTTGACATAAAACATGTAATTTAATAAACTCATTCTAAAAAAAATGCGCAAATTATAAAATCTATTGGTGTACTGTATGAGAAAAAAATACGACATTTTATAATATTGTGATACTTGTTAAGTAACAATGATTTAGGAAATGATTTTACAAAAATCATTGTTGTTATAAAATATAATAATTCTTGTTAAAATTTTCTTTTGCGTGTATTGAAATGATTGATTTTACTAATAAATGCAACATTAACGAGGTAATAACTGATAATAAGTACAATTCACAATTATATTATAGTTTACAAACTCAAAAGAAATATTGTATATAATGCTTTCAGTAAAACAAACTTTGTCGATTTTGTGAGTTACCTCAACTTTCATAACTTTTCTCAGCATAGTATTATCGACAGAACCAAGCTGAGACTTTTAACGTACAGGGTAGAGTACCTCATCTTAGAAAATGCGCATAATAAACCAACGCTTTAATCTATATGTTTGATCGGATTAATATTCGTAATACTGCAAATACACAAATATGTTTATTCCAATAAATTAAACAAACATACTGAAATTGCATACCTAATCAAATAACTTTTGGTATTAATACATTAAATTAGCTCTGTTTGCCAACACAAGTTATTAATATATTTTTCATCTTGTTATCTAAAATTTTACGTGACTTAACTGAACAATATTTCCAAGATATTTCTAACACATAAGTTGGATAACGGTTGGACAATGGCTGGATAACAGGTAAATATAAAAAGCTGGGGGGTGCTCTGAATTTATCCAAAATTCATTTTATCCGGACATGCATTATAGCAGAAAATTATTTTATCTAACTTGCAATTTATTCGAAATTCATTTTATCCATTTTGGTTTAATGATGAAGTTAATTTATTATAACATAAACATCATGATCAAATACTCATCTGTATGCATTATGCTTTTGACTATAATCAAAGCAAATATTATAAATTTTGGATGAAATGGCGTTTGTATAATTTGACGCATCAATACATTAACGTTTAGATGATAGGCTCGTTTCGATGAAAAAGATGTTGTGGCAAGTTTTCAGGTTAGATAAATAGTGTTTTATATATTAAGAATTTTTGATAAAATGAAATTTGGATAAACTGAATGTTCGATAAAATGATTTTCTGATATAATGGATACCTGGATAAAATTAATTTTGAATAAATTCAGAGTACCCCCAACAAAAGTTAGATCACCCAGTTGTTACATAGTGCATCATTCTAATTTGATTCTAAGTTTCAAAAATACTATTAGTTTACCTCAGTCCACCAACAATCCACCCTATTATAGTGCACCCAATTTTTCTCTTATTGGTCAGGATATGTTTCCCTTCACGATTTGACCACTCGTAGCGTCCCCATATACATTTCACGCGACAATGCTCTTGCGGACAACCTGTCATCAGCACCACCTACTGAAGTACTGGAATACTGACTGGCTGACTCAGCCAATATCCAACCGTTTCAAAATGCTGAAAACGCGCAGAATGCAGTGGTTATCCAGCATTATATCCAACTATTATCCAACTTATGTCCATCCGAATACTCAACCGATTAATATAGAAATACAGTAAATTGTTATCGATAGCACTGAATGCGGTGTTTATGTTTCGTCAATTACACGTTTCTTTGTCGTAAATCATTTATAAAACACTTTATTAATATTTTATACAATATCCAGGTAAAGAATTATATATAGGACCGCGTCGGAAAAACGACATGTCTTTTGAGGCTATCCAAAAATCGATCCATTTTTCAGCTTCTCCATAAGAATGAAAGCGCTGGTCAGCTAGGTCATGTGCCATCGAACGGAATAGATGAAAATCGGAAGGGGCTATGTCAGGTGAATACGGCGGGTGGGATAGAATTTCCCATTTAAGCCTTTCCAGGTACGTTTTCACTGGTTTTGCAACATGAGGCCGAGCGTTGTCATGTAACAAAATCACTTTGTCGTGTCTCTGCGCGTGTAGCAGCCGTTTTTATTTTAGGGCTCGACTCAAACGCATCAATTGAAGTCGATAGCGTTCCCCCGTGATAGTCTCATTCGGTTTAAGCAGTTCATAATAAATTATACCCCGCTGATCCCACCAAATACAGAGAAGAAGCTTCAAACCATGGATATTTGGTTTTGCAAACGGTGCAGATGCATCGCCGGGCTTACCCGACGATTTTCTACGCTTTGGATTATCGTAGTGTATCCACTTTTCATCGCCAGTCACGATACGGTGCAAAAAACCTTTTCTTTTCTGCCGTTGAAGCAGTAATTCACACGTGCCAAAACGCCGTTCGACGTCTCTCGGTTTCAATTCATACGGCACCCAATGTCCTTGCTTCTGGATCATTCCTAACCCATTTAAACGTTTTGAAACAGTTGACTCATCAACTTTTAATGTTCTTCCAAGTTCTGCTAGCGTCTGAGACGGGTCTTCATCGAGTAATTGCTCTAATTCTTTCTCTTCAAATTTTTTCGTTGTGCCAGAACGTTCTTTATCCTCAAGTTCAAAATCATTATTTTTGAAGCATCGAAACCAGTCTGTGCATGTCGTATCCGACAGAGCATTGTCACCATAAGTCTCAACAAGAATTCTATGTGCTTCAGCTGCAGATTTCTTTTGAATAAAGTAGTGCAATAAAATTCCCCGTAAATACACTTTATTTGGCACAAAAGTAGACATATTCAAAACTAATAAAAAATTACTTTGTTTCCACTAAAGTGAACTATCATACACTGAAATTGAAGGTTAGATACAGTACTTCCTTGCATGTGCGTTACCATTCGAAATTCCATGCACGGAGTATTGCTACTGCCATCTTTGAAGAAACAGCGAGAACTTATTCAAGGTCTTAATAGTTACACACTACTGGCCCAGTGTTATTATTCCATTACTGATACGACCCTATACTGGGAAACAAATTTACCTGTACGGGTAACTCTGGCAACAGTCTTATATCAATACTAACCTGTAGTACTAGAGTGGAATTACATTTCTAGATCAAATCAAAGTCAGATCAAAATCAGATCAAAGTTAGATAAAAGCCATAGCAAAATCTAATTACAATTTAACAAAAGTCTGCTTAAAGTAATATCGATTTAAATCCAGTAACAAGTTAAAAATATATAATAATCAGATGAGAATTAAATATTAAACACCTTGAGACGTGTTTCTTGGTTATGAATTTTTTAAATATTTATATAATTTGATCTGAAATTCACACAATTTCAATTTAATATTGAATCGACTTCAATTTGACCTGAACTAGACTTTCAATAGATTTTAATTCGATTAAGTTCTGACCTTTGTCTGACTTCCATCTGACTTTGATCTTACTTTAATTTACTTTAGATTTGATCTAGAAACGTAATTCCACTCATGGTACAAGCAGAAGTGTATAGCAAAATTATTTTTGTGCGAATTACGGATGAAAGTACTTCAAACCCACTGTGACACACTATGGAAAAGGGGTCAAACGATTAAAAATCATCTAGATCAAACAAGGCGAAGTGTTTGAATGTGACACGTTCCGAGTTGTCGGCTGTCAGGAAGACTATTAAATGGCTACGTCATAAGTCGGTAAGTCAATGGTCCATTAAACCTAGATCGAAATCAGTGTTTACCTGGCGAAGAAAGCTCGACAATTTCGAACGACGAATCGGCCGAACCGACACGCACAGTCGGGCCGAGTTCTTAGAAACTATTATCAACTATTTCCACGAATCTGATACGCGTGTTTACAAATGTACCTCATACGCGAGCGGAATATATAAATAAAAACTAATAATATTTTCCTTCGCGAAGATAAATCGAATTATAAAATTAATAACGAGAAGTCAACAAGTCGAGCAATCGCCGAAACTGCTCTTGTCCGGCGACAAATAATGTCTCGCAACGTTTCCAGCAAAGCAAAATAGTTTCCATGTAAATTGAACCTATCTAACGTTCAGAATGGACAGTTCTACTTGTTGTGCAAGTTTAATTATTTCGGCTGATTAAATTCTCGGTAAAAAGAAATATAATCTTGGCTATACTTATTCATAAATAATTCATGGAGTGGCAACTTAATCAGATTGATTACATGCCATTTCTTGTTCAGTCTTTATTAGTAATCGAGGCAACGAGATTTAAATGTTGAGTAAAAGATTGTTTTTTAATTTAAAGTAAAAGATTTATTTCAAGACGTGTATTCTATTATTACTTCAAAGAATGATCAGAAACTATTAATTTTATTGTATAAGACAAGAAATATGAATTAACCAGCAATGAAATTACTTTGATCAAATAGTTGCGAAATAATTAACCACTTACAATTATATTCTATAAATGAGAGAGGTAATGAGGTGTGTACAATAAAACACACCTTTCGTCATAACTTCACATAATCACAGCATCAACTTATCAATGCGTCATCCAATCAAAATTTCAATCCATCTAAAAAGCGTATCTAAACTTGGTAGAAAGTACCTTGCATCTTCTATTAACTAAGCGAACAGAATCTGAAAAATACTTAGCATAATAGGCTGTAAAATCGTCAACATTTCTCCTGCATTCGCTATAAATCAAAATCATTTCAATCTCTTCCTTTACGGTTACACGACTGATTGTCAATTTGCTATTTTGTTCTATAAATGAAAAATAGATGTGCAGAAGCAATAAAAATTACTGGAGAAAAATGAAATTTTTTAATGATGCTTTCACTACTCAGCCTAAAGGAAAAGTAAGCTCTAGTCTCACTGGACTGTCTTTTATAATAAGTCATAGTTTCGTTTTTCGTAGATCTTTTTCTAGAAGTAAGTAGAAACAACACTTTCGAATGTTCTATTGGAAAATTCAAATCTGCACTAAAAGATGGGGGGCTTCCATTTAAATTTTTATCTTTCGGGTTTCGAGTTTAGTATCATTCGATGTCCCTCTAAAAAATGAACTACTCTAATTTCAAATGTTTTTGATCGATGAATAGTTTTAGAGATATTTCATTGTCTTTCAATTTCTACTTTCAAAATCTGCCAATTTTTCTACTATAACTTAACCTAATTTCAATGTTCTTAATACTACGTCTCAAGTCAGAACTTAAATTCAAACTTAAAAATTCAGACTCTTATTGTAAAACTTGAAGTTAGTTTGAAGTTAAAACGAATATTGCTGATTCAGATTTTTTTGAAGGTATGACTACATAATTCATAAAACATAGATGTTGATTTTTATATTAGTAACACTTTAGAATGGGTAATATTTTGAAATTTGTAACATTTAGAATGAAAGAAAGGACACAAACAATTAGGAATCGACTTTCTTAAAAATGTACATCTTAAATTATGAAACAAAAGAATTATTGTTCCCTTCACAGTGCTAATGTTTCAGTACGTTTCCGCACTAATTCTTTGCATGTGGGCACAATGTATTTTCAAAAATATATAAATATATCTTATTATTAAGTATTAATTGAATGCGTATGATTTTTATTGAATTACGTGCTAATTTTCTGCAGGCTTCTTAAAATAAAAAATTGAGTGAAGACCACAAAAATAAGGCCTTTGTCACTGATGCATCGAGCAATTCGATAATTTCATGCAAATCTTAAGTAAAAATATCACAAATCTTACGCCATTTATATGTAATATTACTATTCTAATTTTTATGTGTGCTGTCTAATTGGCATGTAAAATTATGTCTTCTTTTCGCAATGAAATAATACTTATGTAACTAAGCATTACGAAGTTTGTTTCAGAACGTATTCGTAATCTATTAAGTGCTGCAACATAACCTAGTCTAAACAAAGTAGAATTATTGCACGCATGTTAGCCTTACCATCTGACCATCGGCAGAATGTTGTTTCTTGACTGCGTTAGTGCATAGGATGCGCTATAATATGCCAAATACAAAGTGCGCATGCGCAAGTTCCATTAGTTCTAAAATAGGTTATGTGGTAGCACACTGAATAAGCATGTTAATACCACTTCCCTAGCATGTGAGGAAAGATATCACGTACAGCCAGAATTTGGCTATTAGCCAGAATCTGGTAAAGAGATATGAGCTCGTATTGGTTATTCCATTACTGGCACGATTTCATCACTGTACTGGGAAACAAATGTACCAGTACTGGTAACTCTGGTAACAGTACTGTACCAGTACTGAGCCTGTAAAACATATCCTACTGGGTGATTATATGTGAAAATTTCTGCAAAATATGACTTACCACGTGTATTCCCGCCAGACTAACAGACTCGTTCTGCTTCTTGTCGGTTTTCTTGGGTTGCCTCTTGGCCTTATTGTTCTCTACGAAGCGTTGCTTGAGCACCAGCGTCTCTTGTATGTTTTGCTCGCACAAACCGTTGAAGCTCTGCGTGTGCCTTGGTATACAGTCAGTGGTGTGTCTCCTGTAACCGTCCATACGACGTCTCAGGCGATCAACAGCGGCTTGCTTCTTGGTGGTGAGCACTTCACCCATGCCAGGTGCCTGACCCATTTGTTGCTGCAGCTGCAGCTGCGTGTTGAGGTCGTGGATCGGCGATTGGTTAGCGTTGCTACTGGCTAGGTTATTACCATGCGCGCCGTTGGCACCTTGGACCGGGCCGCCTGTCCCGCAGACAGAAACGGAGACAGGTCCGGAACCGGGGGGGCCTTGCTGAGGCTGCCGGGGCAGGAGCCCCCCGGCCTCCATACAGCCCCCTAAATCTACTGCAGAGTAAGCCAGCTCAGTGATAAGCCTTGCGGCCGCTTCGACCCAGGCGACGTTTCGACCTTTGTGGTAACCGCGCTTCTAGCGCCCTCGCAGTAGCCTCTTCCACCAAATCTTCCACCAGTTCCCGCATATCTACCTATCTTTATCGAAACTCTTTCGTTGTTTCTCGTTGTGAACATCAGATGGATCGTCGTCATTTAATTTGTTCCCACAAGATAGTCCTGCTTACGACTATTGATCAGTGGTAGATAGATATCCAGAGAGTATCACCATAGCTTATCTGTACAAAAGATAAATTTCTTGTTAGATTCAGTTTTAGAGTGAAAAATTTAGATTAGGAATTGTGTGCTTATGTCCTTTCTTTATACCGCAAGCATAATTTTTGTGTTACAATCGAATACCGATTTCTCAGGGAGTTATTACAGGGAGTTGCAGCACTGAAATTCAGATTGCGATTCCGTCCTGCAGATTTCAGGGAACCGGTGACAATATTCATAAAGTATTAGAGGCATATGCTTAAGCTCTTAATATGTTTATTCAAAAACAATTTTGTAGAAACAAGGCAGATTAATTTTGTGATCTTTTTTTTACAATAAATGCGAGAAAATAGTGACCTTTGTGTCTAAAATAGTAAATAAATAAAAATCATAATGGACAGAGAATATGTTGTAAAAAGTACAATAAAAAGTGGTACAATATACCCAGGTGGAAATTTACATACGGGACAATACTGGCACAATACCGACGCCAGAGTTGCCGGTACTGGCATCTGTACTAACTGAGTACTGACTGAGTACTGATGCCCAACTGGCCCTGTACAGATGTGATAACACCGGCCGTACTACGGCCCAGTGGTCTGTCGGTACAGACTCAGTACTGATTTACTACTCATTCAATGCTGGCACAGTATCGTTTTACTATTGTTTCCGTGGTCAATCAGTACTGACCA